>JALPQI010001592.1:0-121647 GCA_025490895.1 Thaumatotibia leucotreta | reverse complement strand
GGGTGTATAGCGAAGCTAAACATGGCTGAACCAAGTTATTATTTACCTCTGTAATGTTTTTACGCGTTTCTGTTTAATATGGTAGTCCCAACTAGGATTTTCTTAAAAACACGTAAATACCTAAAAACTTTTCTTTTCTCTTAACTAACATTGATATGACAACATTTTCTTGTAAATAATTTAAAATTACCAGTGAACACAAACGACAGCGTGTCATATTTATTAAGACAGTATTTATAAGATTTCACCCAGTATATTTCATTTGGAATTTAATTTTTTGATGATGGGGTGTATAGCGAAGCTAAACATGGCTGAACCAAGTGGGTCACCTTGTTAACAACCTACAGAAGAAAACAAAACGTTAGATCTCTATGATAATTTAAATGGAGAACTATAGCACTGCCAAAGAAATTTGTAGGTCAAAGGAATTTTACGAATACGAAATGTGAACATAAAGCACGCTACAATGTATTATTCTGCAATTTTCTAAACGTATGCAGAAATAGGGTTTTAATTTATGTGTAGTTAAATTGCTGTACCAAATGTTATTAACACATGAGGTGATACCAGCGCAATACCAACTTTGTTACTAATAATTGCGGATAATTCCGTTTTTATTAAAATATCTTATATTTACGTGAAAATAAGTAAATAATATTGTTTCTATAAATTAAAGAATTAAAATTACCAATAAATAAGATATCTCAACGTCTGTTTTTAGAAAATAAGGATTTACTATTGTATGAACATTTCATTGTTGTGGCAATATTTTCGTAGATTCTTTGGCCTCGAACTCCAATTAGTGGTTTAGTGACATGTGAAGTATCTCATTGATACTTACCTACCTTTTTAACGCCTGGAGTTTTAAGTGACTTTAATAAATGACTCAATTCGACTGTTTTTTAGGGTTCCGTAGCCAAAACGGCAAACGGACCCTTATAGTTTCGCCATGTCCGTCTGTCCGCAGCATACCTCAGTGGCCGTCAACACTAAAAATTTGTTACAGGTATATTAATCACGCCAACGAAGTGGTACAATAAAAAAGAGAAAATAGTTATTTGTTGTACAATACAAGGAGGAAATTGGTTGTTTAATCATCGTGCCTTTATTGAGACCCGAGCTAGCGAGAGATTCCATAGTTGAAAAATGAGTTTAAAAATTGAATCTGGAGCGTTGCGAGGATTTCAAGGCACGATAATTAAACAAAATTTGCTCCCATGTGTAACACAACATTTTTCCCCACACTAAAGCGGGGAAGCAGCTACGAACGTGTAAAAAAACAATGAATACAACAAATCAGTCTTTATTAAATAACTTAGAGTAGTTCTAGTACTACCTATAATGACAAAATATTTTTTTTTGTATTTAATTATAGCAACATGCTATAATATCAATATAATAATTATGATCAATAATAATAATAATATATTAGAGATCAATTAATGTTGTAACTTGTATAAATTGATTTGTTTAAAGTTTAAATCAGTGGAAGAGTTAGTTTTTCCATCTATGATATTACTACTACATTTATAAGTTGGCAACATTGACGTACAAGACGTCAGTGTTAGCGGGTTGCGATATATAAGATTTGTCCAATATAATAAGATTTTGCGATAGGTTTTTTATGAAATACTAAAAATCGAATTTATTACCTTGAATAAATGAAATAATCTAATCTGGTGTATGATAAAATTTTCATGGTGTCCCTCAAAAAATAATCAGCGAATCATAGTCATACCTGCGTTTGACGTTCCATGGTTTTGAACGTTTCACGGTTCATCTTTCAATTTACTTCCCTCACAAGTGATCAAAATGCAACTTTCCTCACTGAAATTAGTGAGGAGTTTCCGAGCTAGAGTGGGGAAAAAAAATTTCAGGTACCTCCGCAATTTGGTGAAGTGGGGATGATTTTTTTATTAGCTTTAATCCTATAGTGTGGGGTATCATTAAATAGGTCTCCTAAAAAGAATAAGGGTCTTAAAAGAAAGTTTTTTTGTAAAGTCAATATTTTCTGATATAATCGCTTCAGAATAAAGTGCCCCCCCCCTCCCTATATTTTGATCCGTAGGTATAAAAAATATGAAATCATGAATAGTGTGCTTATAAAAATTAAACTAAAACTTTAAAATAAAACTATTTCGAACATAATCGACCCAGCCGTTTTTTAAATAACTACGGAACTTTACACTAAGCATGGCCCGAACTGCTCTTGGCCGGTTTTTCTTAATAGCCCGGAAGACAACAATGTCGAAATTACTACCAAAAAGACCTCTGCGGTTGTTCAAGGGTGTGAAAATGAACCCTCTAAGTTATCGCAAATAATGAGATAAATATGTTTAGGTAGGTATGCTTTGTTTCTCGTACATATATTGAAGCTCGAAAAACATATATGTATATAAGGTAAATCTACTTGCGTTGACTATGTAAGTAAATGGTCTAGTTGTACAGCAGCAAAGTTAAGATTGTAAAATTGTGAGAGAACATTTACGACTTGAGGCTTAACGTCGCCGCCGTCAAGCGCGCGAATAAAATAAAATGAAAATGAAACAAACTTTCTGCGTTATAGTTGTGTGGTGGTGCGACACCCTTAGTGGCACTTGCACTTAGTTGTTTTTTTTTTAATTTGATTGCCGAATAAAGGACTTGCTATTCAATAATGGAAAACATGACGAAAGAACCTGCGTAACGACATCCTCGAATAAACATAAGTGAGTAGGTAAATAATCGAGTTGACTTAAACGATTTGAATAAAACGAGACGATCAGATTGCAAAAAAATGACGTGTCTATCTTTTAATATGAGTTAAGAGTTACGGCTTGTACATATATCTAGCTAAACAGGTATAGGTACATATTGTTTAACCTCGGGTAGAGAATATAAACGCAATTAATAGACGCTAGTGATGTATGTAGGTATTAATAAAATAACCTAAAAGTATGTAGTTACGTACTGCCATATTGTCGATGTCGACTACCTTTGGTTATTTAAATACCTACAAAAAATAATAGGTACTAGTAATGTTGAGAGCAACCATATTGTATGTTGTTGTTGTTGTTGTATTCTGGCCATTTTTTTCCGCAACTCGACATCAAACGTGCCTATTTTGCGTGGTCCCAACGCTGGCCCAGTACTTGTTCACATACACCCTTAAAATTTCTTCGCAGGCGTATGCAGGTTTCCTCACGATGTTTTCCTTTACCGTAAAGCACTTGTGAATTTTTTGAAAAACTCATTGGTACGAGCCGGGATCGAACTTACGACCGCTGCGTAGCAGCCGTGCGTTTTACCGCTAGGCCGCAAGTGCTGATGTACCTATGTCATAAGTGTCATAAGTCATAACTTATAAAATTTGGGCTCGATTCACCTACTCTCGGATAGTAATGAATGTCAAAACTCCATAGTAATTTGACTCTAGGATCTGAGTGTACACGTTATTCTTCGAATAAAAGTTTGGTGAAATCGAGCCTTAGTAACATTAAGGCTCGAATTAATTGCAAAATAATTTGTACAATTTTAGTATGGAAATTTCTAAGAAAAAAACAAGAATTGAGGTAGGTATAATGTGTTATGATATTCATCAGGTAATATTACACTTTAGGACTTAGGAAAATCGAAATTCGTAAATTTCGAGGATTTTTCTCTGTCACTCCAACGAAGGCGTCATTAGAGTGAGAGAGACAAATCCTCGAAATTTACGAATTTCGTTTTTTGCGGTAGGGCCGCAGATGGACCCGAAGTTTCGACATGGCAAAAAATTAACCACTGATCGCACTAGTGCGTAAAAACATAAACAACTGTTGAAAAGAGATTTTTCTTATATATGAATACGAAATGATTATGAAATTAGATCACAATAAGTTACTGTAGATGCTCTATGGTATCGCGCTGAAACTAAGTGCAGATCCTGAGGTGGCCGCTCGTTGATGTCTTTTTTTACTGGCACACTATTGGTCAAATTCATTATAATTGCCTACAGCATTGTATAATGAGATTAATGAGTTCATTATAGTTGAGTAGCAAACTCGACGTAAATGTAGGTTTAAGGTTATTACCTATACTTATTATTGCGTAGGGTACGTCATCTTAAATCAAACATTACAGTCGACGAGAAGAAAAAGTTTATTTGCTTACTGAATTAGACACTGCGGAGCTCTGTTTGGGGTACCCGAATAGGTATTAATCTTTACAAGAATTAATTAATTTTAATTATCAATTCATTCGCGTTGCATTGGAAATCACCAACCATTTTTTTTTCATCCTGTCCATTTCTTGTTAGATACTTGATAAAGTAGGTACTAATGTGACCAATCATTTTTTTGGGTTCATTTTTTATAAGGAAGGAACCCTTATAGTTTCGCAATGTTCGTCTGTCTGTCTGTCCGCAGCATTGCTCAGTGGCCGTTAGTATTTGCATTTTTTTATTTGTTCTAATTATATAGTATAGGCCTCTTTTTTATGGGTATGATAGTTAGAATAGGTCTTTTAAAATTAACGAAAGAAAAGTAACGGGTAAAGGTTAACGAAAGAAAGTTTATCTTTTCATAAAAAAATGTCCCGCCCTCTAACTTTTGATCTGCGGGTTCAAAAAATATGAATAATATTTTTGAATAGTGGGCTTACAGAATACTTTTAAAATAAAACAATTTCGAACATAATCACTCCAGCCGTTCTTGAATAAGTACGAAACCCTATACTGAGCATGGCCTGACATGCTTTTGGCCGGATTTTTTAATTTTAAACGCGTACGCTACACTAATAGCGTACTATTAAATACATGTCGGCAACAGGTAGAAGTATCATGACAACCGTGTCAAAGAAACTATTTTCATAGTTTAGACTTAGATTATAGATATAGTATTTTTATTTTCCGGGCATTCTAAGTTTATCCTACCTTAATTGTTCCCTTGATTAAGGCACAGCGTGAGAAAACACCTAAATACCTTGCACGTGTCTAGCCTTCCTAGCATTACCTACGAGAGCAATTTCATTGTTAACTTCTATTAATTATGAGGCATTTGCCCTTCGTCTGGCATACTAACCAAGGTAGCATTTGGCGAGAAAATGACCTATTTTTTGATAAAAAATGTTCTGTCTGAAAATAGTTCCCATTCGTGGACATTTGTTTGCTATTTTCCAAAATACGGTTAAACCAAAAAATAAGAAAATCGCCATTAGCATAATTCATGTAAGTAAATGTATTTATTTGTTTTATTTTTAATTTGCAAAGCATTATAAAAGCGCAGCGGATATCAAAGATACTTTAGGCACTAGAGACGTAACTCAAACGTATGGAATTCGGGACCTTTGAAGTATAATATTGATTATAAAAAATAAAAGTTATAGTAAATATTATTCCTATGTAAAAAAACTCAAATAAAATAAGGGTACATACCTCAAAGTGTGTTGGCGCGTAGCTTAGATCCGCACTCAACACAGTGCGGCGGTCTGACCGGAGCGCAGGCGCACAATGTCACTAACAACTCCGGCGCCGTCTATCCTCACATCTCTGTGTGCAATAGTGCTAGTACAATCCAGCTCATGCTACATTTGCATAATACTGTCATAATGCGTCTATCCTAATGAAATAAGGTTAATAATTCAGTTTATGACTTTGACTTTGTGTATTCATTAGATGGAAAATTTTACCCCATTTATTAATTCTATTATACAGGGTGATTGGTAGTCCGATGCAAAGCTTTAAGGTGAAGTAAGTATGGACCATTTAAGCTAAGCCATTGTTGTCTTTGACGTAGTCTGACTATTTTTTTTAAATAGTGTTTTTGGCCAATATACCCAAAATTTAAAATAAACTGCTAATTTTTGACCAAGTTTTAGTTGCTGTTTCGACTAAGTAAATAAAAAAATCCTGTGCAAGTTAAGCGATAAACATACTGTTTTTCATTTTATGTAATTAAAGTAACGTGTAAACAGTATAAGAAAACATAATAAAAGCTTCTGTTTTATAAAAGTTTTTTTTATAGAATTTTGAAGTTCAATATCCAAAATGGAAAATGTAAAAACACCATTTTTAAATCATTAAAAAAAAACGAAGTATGATTTTTTTGTTCAAACCTTTTAGAAAACATGCCTAATTAACGTTTTTTCATTTGAGATATATATATCATTTACGCAGATATGTTCATCACCAGTTATTGAAATTAGGACTGAAGAACTAATTCGAGGGAGAAAATTGAGAACCTGAGGTAGTAACGTGCATTTTATCTAAAAATGTAAAAAAAACAAGCTGGAAATTATATTAAAAATAACGACATGAAAAGTGAAAAACCATGCCGGTTCCTGTTTTAGAAATCGGGACATCCATTTCGAACATCATTTTTTTTACATTTTCATAGAAAATGTTGTTAAGTTTATTGTGTCTCAGGTTCACAATTTTCTCCCTAAAGTTAGTTTTTAACCCTTAATCAAACACGAGTCACACCAAAATTTCATTGGTTTTTGCCCTTATCAGTGAGACACAAGATTCAAAACAGGTGGGAAACATATTCCCATTATCCGATTAAGGTCCTAAATTCAATACCTGATGAGATATCTGCATTGGCATGTTTTTAAAAAGGTTTGAAAAAAAAATCACACTTCGTATTTTTTAAATGATGTTAAAAATGGTATTTTAACATTTTCCATTTTGGATCATGAACATCAAAATTCTGTAAAAAAAAAACCTTTTATAAAACAGAAGCCTTTATTATGTTTTCTTAGATTGTTTACACGTTACTTTAATTAAATAATAAAAAATAGTACGTTTATCGCTTAACTTGGTCAAATATTAGCAGTTCATTAAAAATTTTGGGTATTTTGGCTAAAAACACCAAAAAAAAATTTAAAAAAAATTGTCAGACTTCGTCAAACACAACAATGGCTTAAATGGTTCTAAATGGTCTATACTTACTTTACCTTAAAGCTTTGCATCGGACTTCCAATCACCCTGTATTTACCATTTACGTACCTAGGTACCTCTCTGTCAGTAGGTAAATACTTATCATTGAAAGGTAGGTAGGTACTTAATTCTTACTAAATTTGTTAGACTCCGTAGCCTAGTTGGTAGTGACCCCAAGTAACAATCAAATGTCTTAAGAGGGTATTGAAGATATCTTGAAGACAATTAGACAAATTCTTGCTGTTGTCTTGGCTAAAACCATTATGTCCCTGAAGATATCTTGAAGATTTCTCAAGATTTCAAGACTGAGTTTAGACAGAGTGGGCACAGTATTTAAGAAAATGTCAAGACAGAGTTAAGACTGATGTTTAGACAAACTTAAACCTTACTTAATAATGAGTATTTAACTGGTCATTAACCTTGGATTTCAAGATATCCTGAAGGTTGACTTAAGACCCCTACTAGTATGTAACAATTACAACGCATGATTGTTTATCGTGTAAAATTAATTGAAAGTGCCATAAAACAGACGGGCTTACAAAACACTGGAAAAAGAGCAATCAAAATTTTGAATATTATATTACTAAATGAAAAAAAATCTTACATACCGCGCAGAATATTACTTTTCGGTATATATTTCAGATATAAGTGTTGCTATAACAAAAATCTTACTTCAATGTATTTTATTTTTTATGAACAACGGTCAGATTTATTCATTTTTTTTAAATATTTAAAGTACAAAATGGCGTTAACTCTTATTATTCTTAACGTAGTATGACTTTAGACGATACTGAATTTTAAAGGTTACTTTAGATAAAGTATAGACAAATTCCATTTGGGGTAGTACTGGTTTAGACACATTATACTAAACTTATCCTTAAAACCGAATTAGTGTAGATCTTTTTAATACTTAATGGGACGCAGTAGAATCTTTAGTCTGACTTAGTCAATGCAAGTGGCCGTCCAACTAACGGTAATGTTTATTTATGCCAGATAAGACATATTTAATAGTTTACAGTCAGTAAAAGTAATACATTTCTATGTGAATCCCAGTTAACATGGAGTGGTAAGTGCATAATACATTTTTTAGTCCAGTAAGAATACTTTAACCAAAGTTTTATATTTAAAAATCATTAAGCGTAATTGATTTTTTTTTTCACTTTTTATAAAGGCTCTTGCTGGCGCATCACATCACATATAAATGATCTCAATTTTATGATTATTAAGTAATCATTTATCTTAATGCCGTCTTGAAGATTTTTTTCATTTCAGTTACAAAAGGTTTTAAAAATACATTTCATTACATTGTGGTTTTCCAACACCACAGTAAATTCCAACCGTCATCACAGGCACATCGTTCATCTCATGAATATTACATAGGATTGGCCGAAATTCTATTTTTTAACTTCTGAATGTTGGCAGGTCATCAATATTTATGTTTACATATAAAATCATATGATTATCCAAATTTCTGAAATAATGTTAAATATTTTGTTCAAATCCATGATGCCAATATACTCCTGTACCACAAGATTTGGTATCTACGGACTTTACTGTATTTCTCAGTGTTCTAGCATCTTTTGGCACAACACCTGGATTACGCTGGTTTATAATCTGCAATAAGGCATTTATTGCAGTTTGAAGTATGTTGTAAGCAATAGACCACTGTCTTAACTGCTCTCTAAAATTGAAATCAATGTAAGCTTTCGATTCCAATTCAATAAAATCATCGCTGTCCTCCGCTACTTCGATTTCCACATTTTGAGCGTCATCTTCTCCTTTCTCTCAATCTACAGTGCATGCTAATAATGATACTGAAGTATCACTCGACGATGTACTCGGTAATAAGGACAACGAAGTTTCACTAATTGTACTGGTAAGGTTTGAAGCACTTTGTCGTGGCACACGATTAGACGATATTTTTTTATATTTCTAAACACGCCTACGAAAACCACCAGATAATTTTAAGTTTTTTATTTGATCCATGTTCTCTTGGTTCCAGTTTGATAAAAAATGTCCCGTTAATACAATTTTTACTTAAATATGATTTGATGTACTCAAAATGTAATACAACAGTCTTCAGTTAGCCAATTTATAGAGCTTGGTGTTACTGTCACCAAGCTCTATGTTTATCTACAAAATCAATGTTTACTTTGCGATTCTAAACTAATACTTGAATTATACCATGAGGCCTTAAGTGAGCCTCTAAATAATCTGACTTGAGAAAAAAGTCCTATCTTAGAATTAGTTGTAGACACACTTAATACTGAACAGTTTTAAGAATACTTAAGTAGGTTTTAGGTATTCTTAATTCGCTAAAGTAGCGGTAGCTTGAAACTATTTCGTTTTTAAGATTAAAATTACTTAACCGAGTCTTTTTAAATTTAGCTAATTCTTATTTTAGATAAAGTTTAGACATGTAAGATTTAATCACTATTCTTGTTTGCTACTTGGGACCCTGCCTATGATGCTGGAGGTTCCGGGTTCGAATCCCGGCGAGGGCATTATTTGTGTATTTATTTATCACAAATATTTGTTCCTTGGTCATGGCTGTCTAGTGTCTATGTATTTTAAGTATCTATATGTATCTATCTATTATACAGGGTGTAAGTCTAATACGGCCGAAGCTCTTAACGGGTGTTAGTTTACGACATAATAAGTAGATTCAAATAACTTTTACTTAAAATTAGAGCAACAAAATTTTCCATACAAAATAATTCGGCGCGCAATGTATAGCAACATACGCGGGTTAAGCACTCGTTGACAGCTAATTTCAAAAGCAGATGACATAACTGCTATATCAACAATAACAAATGTTCGTACCTACATTGCTGCTCCGATAATATTAAAAAAAATTCTGTGGGGTCTAAATTAAGAGTAACTTAAAAAAAACCTTGTAATCCATGATTACACTAATGAATCCCATGCCTGGTTTAATTGATCGCCCGTATTAGATTTACACACATATATCGTCGCCTGGTACCCACATCACAAGCCTTAATTGAGCTTACCGTGGGACTAGGTCGATTTGTGTAAGATGTCCCAGTCCCAAGATATTTTCATCACACTTGCTGTCTAAGCGCGCCATTACTTGCGCGCGTAGCGGGAGTAATAGAAAAGTGAAATTCCCTAGGGAGTAATAGAAATTTCAGTACGTCATTTAATAATATTATGTCTTAAAACTTATTTTTTTGTCGGCAAGTGTGATGAAAAACATTGTATGCTTCACGGTCGGTAAGCGGAATACTAACTCGAGTCATAAAAGCCCTCCGCCTAACGGCGTCGTGCTTCGAACACTCTCGTTAGTAATTCCGTACTTACCTCCCTTGATGCACAATGTACTATTATTTATTAATAGAGACAAAGTGTTATTTTATAATATTTCTAACCGTTACTATCTCAGTAAGTAACTAGGTACACCGAAAAAAAACGGAGATGATTGCCCCGGAAAACCCACAGACAATTTCTGCAAAATTGTTAGAAGTGCATTCTTTATTTATTTCGAAATAAATACTTAATGAATATCTAAGTTGTCCTTTACAAAAGAAAAACTATCACATTTTTTTAATAACCTACCTGATAATACCTGTTACCATACCTACCTATGTATAACCTAAATTGTAAGACAAGCTATTCTACTTACCTCACTGAGTGAGTGAGTGAAGTCTACGAGTTTCAGGCATCTGAAATCAAATCTCGTGTCAGGTATCATACTAATTATGTGGACAAATAAGTACTTACTTAGTCTTATACAAAACTGTATGAATATGAATATGGACATGCTGTATCGACGCAAGAACCTATGTTAGGTATTAATACAATAAACGTGACGATAATATGAATTTCTGTAAAAAGCAATACATATTTGATTTTCCTATTCGTACTAGTTTAGATTTACCGACTAAGAACATTATTGTATCACCTACACTTTTGTACCTACTTATGTCTGAAGCATAAGTTCTAAAATTGTATATTTATTTTAACCTATGTATACCTCGTAGCTATGTATTTCATATTTAAAGTCCTAATAATTATATATTAGAACTTAGAATTATATATAAATATTTTTCTTTTTCCAAAGTTTGGCCTGACTTTCATGAAATAGTTAGGTATTGATAAAATTAGGAGGTTAATTACATTATTTTGATACGTGCCGATCAAAGATATTCGGAGTAGGGATGGCTACTGCTTGTAGGTAGTAGGCATTCCTACTTAGTTAAGTATGATAAAATACCTAAGTAGTTAACCCGCCTAGTCATATACCTAGGTAGTCAGTGGGTATGTTCAATACTTATTGCATTTAAGCGGCTACACCTACCACTAGGTATACCTATATGATTTATTTCGCAACTAAACTTTAAGTGATTCTGCATACAGGATGCCACAAAAACTGATGATTACTACTCATTTGGAACCACATCATACCGCGTTTTCCCTATATTAGGAGCAAGCAATGTAACTGAACATATCGTAGTAGTCTTCAAACCAATATTTATTCAGCAATATTAAAAAAAAAATTATAATATTTTTTTGAGCACAATTAAATTAAGTGTATTACAATCCACAATGTAGGTACCTACCTATTACCTAGGTAACTACTGTGAAAACTGCCCGTAATAGAGAGTGAGACTGGATGTTAGTATAAGTTAAGTCAGCCTCTGTAGCCTAGTTGGTAGTGACCCTGCCTACGAAGCTGGAGGTTCCGGGTTCGAATCCCGGCGAGGGCATTCTTTGTGTATTTATTTATCACAAATGTTTGTTCCTTGGTCATGGCTGTGTATGTATCTAAGTATCTATACGTATCTATCTATTATATAAGGTCCTAATTTATTAGTTGCAGATATTTTAACACATGATACTTTACATTAAAATAATTAACTTTAATTTTTTGATTTCATTTTCCTAACAAAAAAAATAATTATAATTTCGTCTAAAAAAAATCATCATGTGTGCATTATCACATGTCACAATAACACTGTCTGTCATGTCATCAAACGACACAATCCAACGGAAAATAACATGACATTGACAATAAAGTATTTAATTTATCGACGAGAAGTGGCCAGTTCCAGTTAAGTGGTACGTAAAAGAGGTACTAGAATCTGTTCAATGAGTTTTCATTTAATAATCACATAAACAGGGTGTTTTTACGTAGGAAATTTGTTTTTCCTTTTTCTCCAAAAAAACACCGTAAAAGCTATAATGTTTCACGGTTTAATATACTCCAGAGACCGAGTACTATCAGCTGTAAAAATATCTGCATCTAATAAATTAGGACCTTATATATATCGTCGCCTTGTACCCACAACACAAGCCTTAATTGAGCTTACCGTGGGACTAGGTTGATTTGTGTAAGATGTCCCAAGATATTTATTTATTTATTTTATTTATTTAAGTATTAGGTATCTACCTAACATGGAAAAAATGAAATAGTTGGTATGAGAAAAACAGAACATTTTGATCACAGAATTAAAAAGAATCTGTTTTCCTTTTTACGGTTTGATGAGTAGATACATTCTACCTAGGTACTGTTAAATTATTGCTCCTGGCGCCTGTTTCCCAAACGTTATTAGACTAATTAATAATATTAGTCTCCGAACTGTCATATCACTTAAGTTGCCATGACAACATATTAAATAATATTAGTCTTGTAGCATTCGAGAAATGATTGAATGGGGACTTGAGAATTCGAGAAATGTAAGGAACACCCGGTATACTCGTAGATACGTACGATACGACAAAGTCGGAATTATAATTTGATCTGCAGCTATCTTTGAGTTGAGTATTAAAAATTCTCAAAGGCAGTGAGGTATGAACACTAGAACAGTCAATTAAAATCTTAATAATTTGGGTACTTATTTCTAATTAAGATTTTGTTTGTTGTCACAGCCATGTACCTAGGTACCGGATGGACATGATACAAAATTATATTTTCTTACCTAGATCCAGAAATATGATATGACTGTTCAATTTACTAAGCGGACACGAAAAACCTCACGAAAATATTTTTTCTTTTATCATATTTTATTTTTATTTGTGAAATATTATTTAACTAAAAATAGACAAATAATAAGTAATGTCTCAATTTATATATAATTATCGGCAACTACCTACATTTTTAGACTACTGTTTGGCCACGAAACTTATGTTCTGCAAACTACATTTTGACATTTTACAACTATTTGCGAACTATACACGTTTGAATTTTTTCAATGATTTAGTTTTTCGTCTATCGTTTCTTAAGTGTATCTTCACAATAGGCCATTACCGCTATATAGGATAAAGATGAAGACAATTTTATAGATGTCGTCTTTTTAAACAAATTCTATGATTATTTAATTAAATAGCTCTAATGTCTTACCCTTATGATGTGCCCTTGCCAAATCAGACCAAAATAACCGGTGAGAGATACTATGTCTTCGATAGACATCAAAAAACCGATTTTGGATGCAATATTTTCTATAAATATCCCCGCTAACTTGGCCCTGTTGCGAAATAGGAAGCAGTTAAAAGACCATATAATCAAATTGCCTGCCAAGCAAGGGCGTTCTTCCCGAAATTGTTTTTTTTTTATGATTTCCTACTCAGGCACATACTCTTCTACGATAGCATGACAGTATTAGGACTGCGGTAATGTCATTACTATCATATTTTAGGTACCTTTTGTGGGCCACCAAAATGCAAAAATTCCATACTTTTTTAGTGAAACGACGTAAAGTTCAATAGCCAATTTTAAGGTATGCAACTAAGATTTCTGTGTTTAGACTTCGGTGAATCTTCAAGCATATGACACTCTCTAAATTGTTTAATGATTTAGTATAACGTCCACTTAAAATTTCTTAGATATTTGCAATCTTTCACAGTGATTATTTTTCTGTACACCATTGTGCAGAATCAATTTACGATCATCAAATTGAATATGTCTTATCAGATATAGTAATGGATACTTAAAAAGCAAACATATATCAATTGAAAAAGATGGCTTTGCTAATTTCATGGCTGTAAACTGTTCATCGATCGATTTTAAAACCGATGTATAATAGACGTTTAAGTGTGTCCGCTTAGTAAAATGAACAGTCCTTACTGGGGCCCATTTCTCAAAAGCTTGTAACTTGTAATACAAGTGGAAGTCCCTTTTTGACACTATTAATTGGATAAGGACTTCCGCTGCTATTACAAGCTACAAGCTTTCGAGAAATAGGCCCTAGTACATACTCCCTTACTAAAAAGTGCCTAAGTACATAAGATGCATTTTTTGGTTTTGTTTTGTTAGCAAGTGAATGCTGTGCTTACAAACTGACTAGCCCAAATAAAACAATGTTATAATAACTTAGAAATTTATTTTTATCATAAATAAAATTTCATCCATAACCATACATTTGTGTAAAAAATTATTCGTATAATAGAACACTTAATGTACTTACTTCAATATTTTAGAACATATGTAACAAGCTTTGTACCTAAGTAAACCAAATGATAAACATGATTTATATATTATATATATATATTTTTTAATCATCGTGTTTAACAAGTAACAAATATTCAGGATTCGCATTTTATTGAGCTGAAAGTTCTAGGACCGTTAAATCATTGAGTAAAATAAGTTTGAAGCTCTGTAAGATTTAAATGAGAGATGTTGATAATTGTGTAAGAAGCCTAATTAGTAATTTCATTATCGGATCGATTAACTTATTATTATCTCCATGTTGCTATGGTATTATCAAACCGCGATTAGAATGGGATTCCAAAGTACTGTTGACACAACAGTGTATAAGTCAATCTAATATATATTCATAGTTTAAGTGCAGAGACCTACAGACAATAGATTAATTAATCACTCACCACATCTGCAAATAACTCTTTTCATGGTAGTGGCGTCGTTTGTTGTGTCAACAGTGCTTTCGAATCCCCTTCTGATTCCGGTTTGATAATAACACTATTTTTTTAAACCACGGGTATTTGGTATAAGGATAAGGTAAATATAAAACCTCATACTAAGTACGAAATTGCGCTTCCAAGATAGGTCATCAACTCATAATTATAGTGGGAAGAGTTGGCATATACCTTGGTGCTTAGACAAGTTGCCAATCGCTAACGTTTAATCGTCAATCGTAAACGAAAGGCAGCTAACTGTCTTTGTCGCACTAATACGAAAGAGCGACATACAGAGAGGGAAAACTACGATACGCTACTATAAACGTTAGCGATTGGCAACTTGGCTAAGCATCCTTCTATTAGACTACTAACTTCTCGTCTAATTGCGAGATAGAATAAAACCAAGAAATAGTTGGTCGATTCAATTATTTTTTTCAAGAACATAATATGTTCTTGAAAATAATAACACATATTATGTAAACAGTACCTATAATCGAGTCAGTCTAAAGCTGGGAATTATCTACACCTGTAAGTTCTTACGTAAGTGGTAAGGACGGAGCTATACTAAGGAATGAGATAGCGATATTCACCTCTCATTCCTTCGTATAGCTCCGTCCCTACAACTTACGTAAAAACTCACAGGTGCAATCCAGGCCGGAGCAAAATGTACTATCAATTTAATAGCCGACATTACAGATGGCAGTATGGGAAATGCTGCTTTAGAAATTAACGTATGGGCATAATGTTATCAGGTTATCTTATCACCATTAATTACACTTGTTAGCACACATAGAGTAAAAGGGATCATATTATTAAAAAAAAAAACAGACAATTAAATCCATATGATGTTATGCCCTCGGTCGCCAATTTGGTAGCTGGTTTGAAATTCATATGCGTCTAACTTGAGACTCAAATATATCAAAATATTAATGAACCGGATTACTCATGTAATTTAAGTCGATGGTTGCTCGACATGTTTCGACCCATTAAGGGGATCCGGAACACCTTCAGTCAAAGGTGCTTTGAAGAAATCTTGATCATTTGAACCATTGCTTCATCAAAATCGTGAGTTATATATATGTTCTAAGTAAGTACCAATTTGTTCATACACAATTCGGTAGTACCTACGCAGTGCCTTCATCAAGTCAATGATAGGAAGCCGAGCATCGCAGTACTGTATTTCGTCCGTATACAATACTATACAGCGTGTATTTTTAAACGGTTTTATTTAGCTTATTAATATTACCCAAACCGTAACCAAACCTAGGTTTTGGTACCATAAAACGATATTGCAAGGTTAGAAGTGCCATGATCTCTTAAATGCGATTCAGTTTAGGTTCAGCCTGTCAGTTTTTGACAGTTATTCTATGGAACTGACACATCGCGACCCAGATTAGGTCCTAAACTGAACCGCGTTAGTAGGTAACCGTTATAATGGCGGGACTACATCCTGAATTCGATCGATTCATATTGCATTATTTAGTACTGAATTTGTACTATTTGGCACCTCTTGTAAAAAAGATTAGTACCTCTTCCATTTCAAAATTATATTTGAAATAGTGTGGTTCAAATGGTCTGGCAGAACCAAACTATTTCAAATATAATTTTGAAATGGAAGAGGTACTAATTTTTTACAAGAGGTACCAAATAGTACGAATTCGGTACTAAATAATGCAATATGAATCGACAGAATATGGACTGAATTCAGGACCTGGTTCCGCCATTATAACGATTTAATGGCGGGACCAGACTGATTGAATATAACTTTGAAATAGAAGAGGTACATTTTTTTTACAACAGGTACCAAATAGTACAAATTCAGTACTAAATAATGCAATATGAATCAATCAAATTCAGGATCTGGTCCCGCCCTTATAACGGTTACCGTTGGTAGATCGTGGTAGCCCCCCTGGGTGCTTAGACAAGTTGCCAATCGCTAACGTTTAGTCGTCAATCGTAAACGAAAGGTAGCTAACTGTCTTTGTCGCATCAATATGAAAGAGTGACAGAGAGGGAAAACTACGATACCCTAGCGTTAGCGATTGGCAACTTCGCTAAGCATCCTTATCTGCTTAAACATATAGGGTGTCCCAAAAATAACGCAATATTTAAATGTAATGAAAACGCATACTTTTTTCGACCAATTCCATTTTTTTTCTTGACACAAAGTACACAGAATAGGATTAAGTATTATAATTGCAAATCGCCCAGGAGCCCTGGTCTTCTTGACGAAAAACCGTTTTGACCCATTTTCTGACCGTTTTTTGGTCATTTCAATGAATCCCAAATATTGCGATTTAACATAATTGTTTATTTTTTATGGGCTTATTTATAGTCAAAGATCTATGTCAGTAAGCTCTCGATCGCCCATGGTTTCAAGGAGGGGATTTCACACTGCAGCAACGAAATTCACTTATATTTATGCAAATTTCATAGAAAATTTTAACAAAGGAGTGCTATGTTACAGCTTCTCAGCATGCATTATCATACTAAACCCCATTCTTTGTACTTTATGATAAAATCAAGAAATAAGAAAGTCAAAAAAGAAATAAGTATTTTTCATCGATTTCTAATCTTGCGTTATTTTTGGGACATCCTTTACCAAAGGTAACCACTATATATAACATCACATCCTTAATAAAACTGCTATAATTATGCTGTGTAAAGGTATATGTTTTTCTATTGATAGGATGAAATTTTATCATTTCAACTCAATTAGTCTTCTTATTTGAGTACCCACTAATGTTCTTATAAACTATTGCTGATACCGCTTCATTTTCCTTTCCAACTTCTTTTGTTTCTTCTCGCTCTGTTCCGTGTCCTGGGGTGCCTCTTGGAAGAACCAGGGGCCGAGGATGTTGGTCCATAGGAGCCAGAAGGCGCGAAGAGGCAGCAGAACTAGCAGAAGCCAGAAATAGTTGGAGACCACTGCGAGCACGTGCGTGATGGATGTTAAAATGACAATGTCTTTGACGTGCCTGAAATGAAAATGTTTATAATTTAACTTCAAATCCCGTTTATACTTTGTTTCACTGAGTAAACAACTGTCTAAGCTAAAATGAGCATTTCCCTTGATTAAAAATTAACCAATCCCATTGGAAAAAAATACTTTTGATTCGATTATGCCAACTATAGGTATACTACTGCAACCATACACGGTGCTCGTGAGCATTCCGAAAGATTTTAATGCTGGATTCCTGACCACATTTAGAGTCTTTAATGTTATATAAAATTTCCTGGATTCGGCTTGGTTTCAGAGATAATCAACCTTTTTTCGAAATAAGTTTTTCGACGTAACTCGTCATTTAACTTCTTTATGATTACAATGCCACCACAATGTGTTCTAATATTACCACACCTTTTGCCTGACAATCAAAAAATACGAATAGACTTGACGAAATAACCTGTATCTAAAAAAACAATTGAAATGAATAATTTAAACAAATTGTTGTTATGATAAAAAGTACTGGAAATGTTAAGAAGTATTCAAAAAGACTAAAAAAAAGAAAAAAAAATTTTTTTTTTGGTGGAGTTGACTTTTGGTCTCATAATATTTTATGTTTATTTTGATGCCTAGAATGCACAGTTAAAATCTTTCGCAATGCTCGCGAGCACCGTGTATATAACATAGACGTCTAACGCCAGCACAAAAAAGCCCCCAAAACCAATTGTACAATCGTGCCAAGATGAGCAGGACATAGCGCTTTTCTTAACACCGCGCATATTTCGGCGCAACATCTTTGACAAACGTTTATAGAATTTAGCCAATCAAAACTTTGATGGACCAATCACAACTATGGCGGTTTAAGTTTTTACAGGTTGATATTGAAATTCATTACCGTGATGCATGAAGAGGGGGTGACACTTGTCAACTAAAATTCAGGACCGTTTATGAAAGGCAATTTATACTTCGTTTTTTTTTAGCATTAGAAAGACCTTTGCAGAACGAGATATAAGGTTTTTTTACAGGCAAATTCTGCGGATCGAACAGTAAATACGAGTTATTAAATATCACGAATTTATTATCATGCTATATTAATACACATTACTCAGTGTTGTGAACAGATAAGAAACATAATGTTACCTAGTTAATTTATATTCTAAGATGAAAAGATAATAATTTTAATAAATTGCGTTTGCAATTTTTCATGGAAAGGTTGTACATTAAAAAACCTAAAGAGGCAGAGTTCTCACACAATTTTAAAATGTCACTGTCTGTCATTCGACTTCATATTGTTGTCGGTTGAGTCGGTTGTGTTTTATATTGCTGTTAGCTAACTTAAAGATTGTTGTTATCATTTTTGTTCAATTTCTTGAATGAAATGAAATTAGATAATGTAATAGATAACACTGTGGAAAAAAAAATTATAAACGTTGGTGGTTCCGAGTCCTCGGACTCTTCCACTGACAGTGAATAAAACTATGAATATTGTTAAATTTTAGACTGTAAACTTCATTAAATTCAGTAAATGTAAAATCCGTACGATATAAGTTACAAATAAAAAAATACTTTGTTAAAAACCGCCAAACACTAAACGAAAACTATCAATGTATATCTTTTTTCTAAATTGCCGCCATCTTGCTTATAAAACACTTATAACTTTTTTTAAATACAGTTTTGCCAACAAATTAATAATAAATGTGAAAACTATGCGTTCAGCTATCGGTAAATATCAAATGATATGTATACCTATACATAAGTTCCGAGAAATTCAGTGGTATCGGCCGAAATCGAAGAAGGAATGTTTACGACCACTGCTTCTTTGTTCACCCGTTTGACAGATACTTCTAATCTTAAATAAAACGAAGTATAGTATGGCGTGCGGTTTCCATGTATTATTTGTTCGTAGGTATACTATTTATAATATAAAGTTTAATGGTTAGAAAAATGAATGGACTTAACTAGTTAACCCAGTAAATTAGTCGGTTAACCCTATATTGTAGTCACCGTCAAAAATATCTTTACGGTTTACGTGTCAAACGTATATAAACGAAATTTATTTTTGGCACCTAAACCATGATGATTTCTGCAACGTCTCCTGTACAAGTGGGGATTTAGATCATCAGCCTATACGTATCTCAGTCCACTGCTGGACGTAGACCTCTACTATTAACTATGCGTATGGCATTAGGAGGTAAATTACCATAATCACCACAAACGGATTGACGATCGCAATAACGTGTCTACTACGACGATTGATGACGATGCTGCCAATCATCAATCTTCTATCAATAATGGTCTATTCCGCGGGAAGAGTTGTACAAATGTATTCTTACTGCCGTCACTAGCATGCAATCCCGGGATTCAAATGACGCGTTCAGGATACTGTTGCGGCTACCGCGCTACTGCAGTGCGTCTGGCATGTTCGCGGATGCAAATGTGGACGGTTTTTATGCAACGCTCCGCAAGCAGCGCTGCGAAGCTCCGAAGGGTGCGCGGTAGCCGCCACAGTCTCCTGGCCGGTGTTGCTGGGAGATGGGACAGTGCCCTAGTCAGGCACTGGACCTATCAACATCTTAGCTTAAGTACTAACATAATTATTTAAGGCACTATTGTAACTAACACCATATGGATTTAATTGTCCGAAATAATAGTTATTTCTGTGGCTGGCTCATAATAAGAGGCATTAAACATGAGTGTGGTTTTATGAAACGAGCCGTAGGCTAGTTTCATAATAAGATCACACGAGTGTTTAATGCCTAATTATGTACAGTCACATACATAACTTTATCTACATCCATATCATTAGTTTAGAATGACAATTTACCTTTATTTTCATTGATATCCACTACGTAATTACCTCTAAATATAAAAATTCAAATCAGTTGAAATCACTCAATTTGAGTAAGGATATCCTACAATAAATATTTATTGAAAAAAAAAAACAACAAAAAGAAGTTGACTTCATAATGTTAAAATTAATATCATGACGACGATACTTTAATGTCAACATTATGATGCACTGTACTCTGCCTGTACTTTAATGTTAACATTATGATACAGCCACAGACACCGGTCTCTTAATATAGGTCATTACATTACCGCTTCTGAATACATAACAGGGAAATTATGATATTCCTGTAGATAAATGATTTTTAAGTCTTTGCCATATCTCGGGATCACGGGGTCCCGGGCCTTTGGGAGGCATGCGTGGGGCCGAAGCCAACAGCGCAGAGGCCCTTTAAGACAATTAATATAAAGCAAAGGATACACGTGGCGGATACCATCCCCGAGCGCACAATATGATACGCCCGGAGATGGTCCCCCCGCCAGGTGCAAAGACTATTGCAGTGCAGCACTGTGACTGCGATGGAAACTAAGGTCTTGGGCTATGGTTGGTATAATGGATGGACTGGATACGGGGTTATGGGAGGAGACTAGCGGACACCTGCCGTGACATTCAGTTTTAAAATTGTAAAAAGGCAGGTGGTGACTCGCCAACTCATTTAGTGGGCCCTACAAACGGCCGCACGCACAGTGCGACAATAGCGCAACACTTCAGAGTGGCTTTGAGGTTGTCGAGAGGTGAGACTGCGGTAGCCAGATCCCGGTAATCCGTTCAAGTGCCGCCGGCGTTATGACATTTTACACTTCCAACCTGGAGCATAGGTCCCGCTCTTGCGAATCCACTCTGGCCGGCCGGTCAAGGCAAGCACAGAGGCGAGGGCCATATATAGGGGTCCGCGGTGTCGCCACTCACCGTCAGCTCGCCACAAGCTGCCCCCAAGTTGATTTTTATTTTTTATTTTTTTTTAATGAATGCAATGACGGGATTTAATAGTGTCAAATCTTTGCATCGGATTGCATGCCCTAGGTCACGGTTCAAAATATAGAAATAAAGGAAGACTACTTACTCTCCCATGCCTCCCTCCATGTTCAAGTCTAGCCCCGGATCGATGAGCTGGTTGTTGTCGCCGTACGTCGCTCGGCTAATGTACGTCATCATGCGATAGCACGCGATGTACATCACAACGACGACCACATTCAGGAACTGCGAAAAAGAACCTTTGTACACAACTGGGTATATCTCGTACACACGCCTTTCATGATTCGCTAATAACCTCGATACACCGTATAAAGTCATACTGAGCAACGTTTAGTGTGGACCCATGCCTGTCTACAGTCAAAGACAAAATAAGGTGTACACAAAAATGTTCAAAAATATGTCCCAGCCCAGTGCACTCTAATTCTGTGTAATAAGAACGTCGTAACATATTTATGAGCGGATTCTTTTGATACTTCTTTTTGCACTTGATTGTACAACCGCGAATATCGTAATTCCTAAATTTCGAGGATTTTTCTCTCCACTCCAACGAAAGCGTCATTAGGCTGAGAGACAAATCCTCGAAATTTGCGGATCTCGAAGTTTCCGGCAGGGCCGCAGAAATCGCGATAAAAGACTTTCGTATGGTTACATAATCTTGATATTTTGTATAGGATAAAAATTATTTCTTTCGTGATTTCGTCGCTTGTCCCACACTGAAACCCGTACTAAAAAAACAGTATGACTTACACGCTGTGAGCGAAGTTGTAATTGACTTATGAAACACAGTGAAGTTTTGTGATCTGCTACCATCATGTGCAGAAGGTAATGTTTATGAATTGATTTTGAAAATTGAATTAGTCGCCTTTTTTCACTGCCAAAAGTTGTTGCACGAAATTTAAATTCGTAACACAAAAAATAAGACGTTGAATTTCGGTTTCATTAAATGGCTTTAAATATGTAGATTTTTTTTGCTATCTACCCATATTGGCTAAGTGTGAACAGAATCATTGTTAGAAAAACCAAATTACAAATTAGATCAGTATAATGCTAGGAAGAGGATGATGAAAGAATGTAATTGGGAAAATCAACTTTTTTCTGTCTGTTATTACCATGGTTACGGTCGCCTGAGTCACGCTGGTTTTATGCATAATTATGATACTTAAACTATGCAAACATGCATTTTCTGCTGTTAATAAACACTTTCCTTGATGGGCCATCTAGAAACATGGACTAAATATATGCATGTTTGCATAAAGTAAGTAGCATAATATTGCATAAAATCAGCGTGAGTCAGGTGACCGTAACCATGGCAATAACAGACAGAAAAAAGTTGATTCACCCAATTAGCATAAGTCATTCTCAAAAAACATCTACCCGTCACAATAAAATTACACAGCATTTTTATAAGCCATACCATGCAGCAGTCAGTAAAGTTAGAAACATGCCACCTAGATGCAGTTAACCCACTTAATACAAGCGTATTTCTGACGTGTCAATCAATATTTTTGTAAAATTAATAGCCGTTGGAAACAGCCCCGACTCTTTGACCATAAATAATCAATGACGCTGGTGGACACTTTCCACTTTACAAGTCTATTATAAGCTACTGCAGTATTAGACTGTCTTTGTTATTCGTTTTGTTGATATTGTGCTGATGTAAGGTGTTTATTCGTTTCTATAAGTGCTAAAATGTGTTAAATTAACAAATAGTAAAGTGAAAGTGATATCTAGCAGGACTCAGCCCGTTATGCATGGCATAGTAGAATCAGCTAATTGGGGTTGCCTGCGTAACAATTTACAAGTCATGTTAAAAGAAGATAGTATTCAAATAGTTTGACAGGAGTATTACAGCCATGTTCAATAGTCAAAAATAGGAAGGAAGTCAAATATGTTGATACCTATTTGTAAAGAGGCCACTGTGTCAAACTTTCTGTTAATATAAAAACGAGAAGAGCTAAATTTTTATACATGGCTGTGACACATCACAAAACAATTATGAGAAATAATCCATGAGAACTTCTACTTGTAATATGACTTATAAATTGTGATGCTGTGGAACCTTCTACGGTGGAACATAATTGTGATAGTATGAGCAAATTATCAGAACCTTTGCATTTCAAAGATAATATGTAAGTATTGAAGTTCTACACACATTCTCAGCTATATTATTGATCCAGCCACAGTTAGAATAATATAGTAATATCTGTCACTTTACCATAATTTGAATGTATAATGTACCTATAGCACACAAAATAGTTGTTCGTACCTAATATCTGATCATAAAAAAATATCAAAATAAGTTACATACAAAGTAATGAAGCAGTGATTTGTGCAAATTACCAGGTTACATTTTAATTATGATTTGGTCTATGTATGTGCAAATGTGTTCAGATTGTATTACATTTTTTATTTTACATTTGATGAAACTAAAGCTCTTTATTTAATTATACTAAGATTAACTATATTTTCGTAGGAATGATTGTTACCAGAATGATCACAGCATGGCAATAGACACTCCTACAGTTTTACAGTAAGTAAAATATTTTGATATACTATCCTAACCAATCATAACATTAAAATTTTTTGTATAATGATAGAAAAGAATCAATAACCATTACCATTATTTCAAAGCAGCATGTGTTAGATATCTGAATACTTGATTAAATCTAATTGGAACATTTGAAGAGCATAGAACATTGCAGATGGTTTTTCATTACATTGCATTGAAGCTTCGCAAGCTTAAATAAAAACTTTTATAAACTTACAATGATCCACCCTGTAAGTTGATCGTAGTACAAGGCAGCAGTAAGAATCGCGTAAAACGCGCTCGCAGCTAAAGACATGTTGCGGTAGAAAAGTACTGTGGCAGTATTTTCACAAAGTATCTGCTTAGCACCTTTTGTAGGTGCCTTTTTTGGTGGCTGGAATAAAAAATATCATACTCTATAATGTAATGTATAGGTTTGCATACTTAATCGAGTTTAGTGAATTAATTAAAGACAATTTAACATCAGTTGAGTAACTTTTACAATCCTTAAATGTTATTTAGCTAGGATATCAATTATTACAAGCACAAGACACAACTTAACAAGCTGGTTTTAATTCATCAAATTCGAGTAATACGATACTTACTGGGGGCATTTTTATACAACGTTTCCTTCCCGCCTTTATCAAGAGAGCTCTGCTAATCCACTGTACCAAAGCTAAGACAATATTTGTATATAATTAAAATTATAATTCAATAATATCAGTGGACAACTATTGTGTATTTAATAAAATAAGCTCATGTAATCAACGTTACGATCTTTTCCCTATTGGCTGATAGTGATGGCTAATTTTTGACAGCAAAGCAAAGACTTGAACTAAACTGTCATGTCATTGCACCGTGGAAGTTCGTTCGGAAATTATATAAGATTAATTAAAAGTAAATCCACACATTGTATAACCAAACGCACATGGCATCATGATACTCATGTTTGAAAGAAATACTTGCAAAAAAAGCATGCTGTTCCAAAAATGTTGTTAAGCACAGTAAGAACTTTATTCAGTGAATATTATTGTGAGTGAATTTTGATATCAACCAATCCCCAAAATTATTCCTCAATGACGCAGAGTACTGCTATGTGATTGGTTATAGTTACGTGCGTCACACAACTTTGGCGAAATGTGCCTTAACGGCCAATACTAACCACGGATTCCTTGGCTGTCAGTATCATTGATTCGATTTGGGAGAAATGCCTCTGTGTGGTTGAGTTGCGAGTTGAGACAGCAATTTTACTTATTGATTTTGAATAATACTGCCTGACTTAAGGGAAAATTAAGTCAAATTCCAATTATACTTGCCACAAATTTAAGGCAGGCTGTAGAATTTTGACAAATTCAATTGTTTCTAAAATGTGAAAGTACATTACTGTATACTTCTAGCCTACTTAGTTCTGATCTCAAAGTTAAGTTTCAGTTTTATTTTCTCTATGAAGTCATTTCAATGAATTCATGGCTCGTGGTAATGATAAGAACAGAACAAGTTATTTGAAGTAGCATAATTTAGAAAATAAAACTTTAATACTGGTAAGTAAATAGATTTATCTTTGAACTTAGTTAATAATTTTGTTTATTGTTTCTAACCTTGTCATTAACAGGTATGTATACAATTCAAGATTTTTATTATTATTTGGCACTATTTCTTAACTGCTATGATAACTATGTAAAGACAAGATTTAATAATCATAACTGTATTTTTATTTTAATATTTGAATTTGTTCTGTTGTTTTTGTGCAAGTTATAATTTTATTGTAGACCTTAACCCATGTTGTAATAAATGAAAGGAAATACTCAACAACACATATGTAAGTTATATATTGAATATTTCAATCAAACCTAACAAGACAGACTACCCAATGTAAATTTAATTTTTTTATTAGATTAATGCAAATCCAAAAATTTGAGAAATCACTAAGAATATTATGTACTTCCAATTGATTTTTCAGTACATGAAAATATGCACATAATGAATTTGTGCACATTCTTAAAATTCATGTTAATGGTTACTATGTATAATAAATACTATAACTTATGTTCCTATACAGAGCAACTTTCATAATCTAATATATAACAAATATGTGTACGAAGTTTTTAATAAAAATATATAAAATCATTCTACTTTCCTGGTATGCACTGCTACTTTTTGTTTATTTTGTTGTTATTTTTCTATATTTAATTTTTTCAATTGTTTTGCAATGATTATTCTGAGCTGTGATAATTAAAGTTATTATTAGTTGCCTGCATGTGCTCTAAGGTAGGTGTCTGAAAAAAAAATTACAATAGAATATGTATTTTATGACTGCCAATTTCCTTGATTTAGCAATAGCAGTTAGGCAGATTAAGCGAAATTAGAACATGAAAATAGTTGTTCATTGTGGTTCAAATTGCTTTCCGTTGCACATGTAGTTAATTAATGAATGTGCATTGCTAAATGAACATGATTATCTGGCAAACTGTAAAAATACTAATCATTGAGAGTGCAGTAGGTGATTCTCAGGAATAACTAACATGATTTACTACCCCAATGTGTACATATCTGAGGCCATATTCTTCCCATAATAAAATCCTAAATTTAAACAAATATTTTTTAAATGATGTTAAGAAATGTATGAGTGATGTGATGTATAATTAATAATTACATGCATCTTTATATTCAATCCTCAGATTAAAGTATCCAGTGTTAGTTAAAATGATAACTATCCTTTTTTCAAATCATGTTAACTGGAGGTTAAAAAGTCCCATAGTTAACTTTATAGACAAATATACCTATACAATTTTTCATAGTGATTTTTTTTAATTGTACATATCAAGGGAAAACCCAAATTGGTTGAAATTACATTTTTGGCGAAAATAACTCTTCTATATGCACATATATTCAGAATAAGCGAAATATTCTGCATCAATTGTTCTGGGTTTTAGACAAAGTGAAAAAATTATTGCTCAACCAATTTATTTCGCTGTCAACCCTTAATATTATATTTTAAAATTAACAGTATGAAAGTCAGGTTATTGGAACTTAAAAAAAATATTGAGATTTGGTGTTCTATTTAGAAAACCAGTAAGTAGTGTCAGAATGGACTTTAGTCAATTCAAATTACAGATGGAAGAACCACCTTTTAACATAATAAGGTGTAAATTTGTAAGCATTGGACACGTTTTTTCCATGGACCCTTCATTTGAGGTTTACCCAGCGTTATCTTAAATCCCAGGGGTTTGTTTTCATGATGGTAATTTATTTGTAAAATGTAGTACCTAATTAGTAATTACTTACCACTAGGAATATGTCATGGGCTACATTATGGTATTAATTATGTTGCAAAGCGAATTAATTGCTTCAATGATGAATGCTGCAGGGCAAATATGCTTTTTTTGATAAAATTACTACCATCACCATAATCATAATGAAGATATCTTGTTTAAAAGTTTATTTGTTATTTCATTCTGTAAATGGACTAAAAATGTTTATTAAATATTATTTATTTATAAGTTTAATATTTGAATTAATAAATTTTGAAAAGGAATAATCTTTGCAATAAACATATTTTTACATTAACTTCTTGAGAGTAGAACAATATTTTAGTGTTCTTTAAAAGTATAGTTGTGAATCTTGATCATGTTAAAATAAATAGAAATTAAAAGGGTTAATTTCATTCGAAAATTGATCGATATTTTCAAATCCATTAAGAGATACCTTAACTGGAAATGAAATAAATTTATGAATTAAATTACTTGAGTTAATTTGTATCTAAGTTTACGGTGGGCAATATAATATTACATATTTACATAATCAACACCCATCTATGTACCTACAATAGTAGTTTACTATCGTAAGGGCGGGTTGCACCAATAACAGGTCGAGCAACATCACCCGGCAGATTACTATGAATTTTCCTTTACAATAATATTAGCGAACGATTTAATGCTGACAGAGTACTTGGTACAACCCACCCTAAGTCGCTGAACGTCAACTGCCAGCAAAGAAAGAGCGCTAACTTTTTAAAATGTGTAGGTCGGGGACGATGATACGTGAAATGTTCGTCAGTTCAGACGAGGAGGACCTTGAGAGTCCGTGCGATATGGACCCGGAGCGCGCCGGCCTCACACGACCCAACCGCGACATGCATAATCGATGCTGTGGGGGCAAGGCCTGGTGCATTAAGGTAGGCTAACGCTACAGTACGAGGCGTTCGTCAGTTTAGTCTGGAACTTGAGAGTATGCGATATGGACAACGAGCGCGCCGCCCTTATACGATCCAACCGCGACATGCATAACCGATGCTGCTGGGGCAAGGCCTGGTGCATTAAGGTAGGCTAATGCTACCTACAGTACGAGATGTTTGTCAGTTTAGTCTGGAACTTGAGAGTATGCGATATGGACAACGAGCGCGCCGGCCTTATACGATCCAACCACGACATGCATAACCGATGCTGTGGGGGCAAGGCCTGGTGCATTAAGGTAGGCTAACACTACTTACAGTACGAGGCGTTCGTCAGTTTAGTCTGGAACTTGAGAGTATGCGATATGGACAACGAGCGCGTTGGCCTTATACGATCCAACCACGACATGCATAATCGATGCTGTGGGGCAAGGCCTGGTGCATTAAGGTAGGCTAATGCTAACTACAGTACGAGATGTTTGTCAGTTTAGTCTGGAACTTGAGAGTATGCGATATGGATAATGAGCGCGCCGGCCTTATACGATCCAACCACGACATGCATAACCGATGCTGTGGGGGCAAGGCCTGGTGCATTAAGGTAGGCTAACACTACCTACAGTACGAGGCGTTCGTCAGTTTAGTCTGGAACTTGAGAGTATGCGATATGGACAACAAGCGCGCCGCCCTTATACGACCCAACCGCGACATGCATAACCGATGCTGTGGGGCAAGGCCTGGTGCATTAAGGTAGGCTAATGCTAACTACAGTACGAGGTATTTGTCAGTTTAGTCTGGAACTTGAGAGTATGCGATATGGACAACGAGCGCGCTGGCCTTATAAGACCCAACCGCGACATGCATAATCGATGCTGTGCGGGCAAGGCCTGGTGCATTAAGGTAGGCTACACTACGTACGAGGTAAACTGTATTAACACAGAGTGTGCCGCCTTTACACGACCCAACCTCGTTATGCACAACCTATAGATACTCTAAGGCGTAGTGCATTAAGGTGATTTATACTAGTATGTATGAGGCGTTCATTAGTTTAGTCAGAAACTTTAACGTATGTACTACAAGGAGCGCGCCGGTTTTACACTTATTATCTATATCACTGTTGCATAAACATAATTTTCATGTCGTAGTTTATTCCAATGATCTTACATGAATTCCAGGACATCTGCGGTATAATATGCGCAGTACTCACATGGATGTTGATCCTCTACGCCGAATTCGTGGTGATGATGGTGATGCTGTTGCCAGCCGTGTCAGTCTACCCGCTCTACAGCTACGTCAACATTTTCCTGTTCCAAAGCCTTGCGTTCTTAGCGTTCGCTTCGCATCTACGCACTATGTTCACGGATCCGGTAAGTTCTCTCTTATAAAGTCAGTGAATAATGTATATCTTTAGAAATGTATACTTGGAAGACGCCAGGAGCCGCCGCAAGCTAATCAATACCTCGCAAAAGGAAAGTGACCTAATTCAAAATTTTGGAATGATGAATTATGTACTTATAATTAGTAACACCTAAAAGCTGTTAAGCTTGTAGGTGTTACTACCTAATTCTAAATTTTCGAATAAGGAATGTTAATTCCTTATTCGAAAATTTAGAATTAGGTCACTTTCATTCTAAAGGTGCGACCTAATCATCTCTGAAAATAGAACACAGTGCATACTAGTTACGAAGTAACAATGTAGTGTTAGGTGGTAGTGGAATAGGATTTAAGATTGATAAATGGGCCATTTTCACTAAATATTATTGTGGTACATATCCCACGCAATTTCCTTTTAATTCAATATTGTGATCCTTAGAAGAGAAAAAAAATGTCCCAAGCAATGCTCTTACCATGTTTTATAGACTTTGTGTGGAGGTAACTGAATGGAAATAAACTATTTAAATAATATCGTCGTTTTAACAGTTCTCGAGTGTCCTAATCGAGTGGACTACGGCTCCAATATACAGCAGCAGTGAACAGCGGCCCTACCCCGAAAAACTTAATTCGTAATTTTCGAGGAATTGTCTCTCTCACTCTAATGACGCCTTCGTTTGAGTGACAGAGAAAAATCCTCGAAATTTACGAATTTCGATTTTCGCGGTAGTAGGCCAGGGTACCGCGGACGGTCACACAAAGTAGGAAAATTAAACAGTCATTTGTCAATCTAACTTAATTGTGTACAAAGTTTTTGAGAACTGCTCACATGTGAGTTAAGTGTTACTTTACTATTAATTAACTGATATTTAAGATTATCGCTTTGATTTGGTTGTTCCCATAGTGATAAGTGCGCAGCGTGACTGTCCCCAGTACACTATTCACTCCTGCTCCATGACCCAAAATTCACCCTGTAGGAGAAAACGATTAAAACCTGAATATTATTGCCTTGCTAACTCGCATGTCACTGATAGTAGATTACATGCCAAGGGCGTTTAAGTGGGAAATGTCTCGGATGACGTGTAAAAGATGACAAACATGTGATCCGAGGCTTTCCCATTTCATAGCCGAGGTGTGTATATTATTTTTCTGCTCAACGGAGCTCAGGCGGCAACTTAATTTAGCCGGTAAAGTGCTGTTTGCTGGCCGGAGTAAATTTATTTAACTGTAAAAACATTTCAGGGAGCGGTACCAAAAGGCAACGCCACCAAGAAAATAATCAAACAGATGAGTTTCCGCGAAGGCCAGGTTATCTTCAAGTGCACCAAATGCTGTAGTATCAAGCCCGAGCGAGCGCACCACTGCTCCGTGTGCCAGCGGTGCATACGCAAGATGGACCATCATTGCCCCTGGGTCAACAATTGTGTGGGGGAGAACAACCAGAAATACTTCGTACTTTTCACGGTCAGTTTAGTATTGTCAATATAATCACCAATTTACGATTATACGATTTCTCCAATATCCGGCCGGTTAAAAAAAAAAGCAGCCCCCCCCCCCCCCCCAAAATCCGGCCCTGCTTATATGGTTTTATCATGGAAGCCATTGTCAGACCTACACTAATTTAAAATGTGACCATAAGGTGAGCACCAGCTTTCAAATAAAATAAGAGTCATCAAAATCGGTTCACCCAATCGGAAATTCTCTGGTAACAAACATAAAAAAAACATAATTATTCCAATTGAGAAACTCCTCCTTTTTTTAAAGTCTGTTGAAAATCATCACTCATCAGGCTTTTCCAGTCCTAATATCTTCGCGACCGTACGCGTTAGTAGCTGAATGCCCACAATCACCACGCTGCGCAATCGGGATAGCGATTGCAGTAGTACGTTCACTATGATGACGCTGCTGCCCAACATCAATCTTTAATAGACGAATGCCATGGCCATCGACACTTCAACCCCCTTAGTTGACTTTTAGGACAATCAGAGGAAGAGTTGGGGTGGTGACAAAAGTATTCTTAATGACGTCACCACGCGGCAGTAGTAGTGTATTTTTCATCTTTTGTGACCTGTCATATCAGTGGACAGTAAAGTTATCCAAACACCAGTCTATCTCAGTTTACTGCTGGACATAGCCCTCTCTCATTACATGTGATTTTGGACGAATTAGGAAGTAAATACTAGTAATTGTCACGCTGGGCAAGCGGTTTGGCGATCGCAGTGCGTCTCCGTGTGGGTATCGTAAGAGTGTAGACTCGAATTCTTGCTGACCATTGATTTATTGAAAATTGATGATGAACAGCTGCGCCGTCATAGTGGGCACACCACTGCGATCGCCAATCTTCTTACCAAGCATGTGTCCACTATGATGACGCTGCTGCCCATAATCAATCTTTTATTAAATAATGGTCAGTGACACTTCAATCCCTTAGTTGACTCTCACGACACCCGCAGGAGGAGTTGGGGTGGTGACAAATGTATTCTTACTGCCGTCACACGGCCGACACACGGTTGACACTTTAACACGTTACCTCACAGTATTAGATTTGGATAGAAGAAACAAGTTCATTCCTTTGTATGGCGGCCGAGCGTGTCAGATTTTGTACTGAAGTTGTTACTTGCCTATGATTTTAAATATGTCTCAGGCCCTTGAGTATTCATATTTTTTTGTGTTGTTGTAATTAATATTACTTAAAGAGGCATTATTCATGTTTTTGTTCACTTCAACTTACAAAATTTGACGCCCGAAAGCTGCAAGCTGCGATTAAAGACAGACAACTCAGTGGATTTCACCGAGTTCATTTGACACGCTAAGTAAACGTTTGCTTGATATATGACATCTGTGCGTTACCTATTGTTGCAGTTTTACATCGCGGCGATATCGATCCACTCGCTAGCGCTGTCTCTGTACCAGTTCGTGACGTGCATACGACACGAGTGGCGCGATTGTAGCACGTATTCGCCGCCCGCCACGGTTCGTACCTTGGTGCTTAGCCAAGTTGCCAATCGCTAGCGCTTAAACGTCAATCGTAAACGAAAGGCAGCTAGCTGTCTTTATCGCACTAATATGCAAGAGTGACAGAGAGGGAAAACTACGATACGCTACCAAGCGCTAGCGATTGGCAACTTGGCTAAGCATCCTTCCCTCTTTAGAGTAGACCGTTAGTACTAGACATTTACAATTGGAATAGCAGCGACGCATCGTATCTGTAACGTTTTTACCGCATGCTCCCCAGACCGCCGCTTAAAATGGCAGACAGATGGACAGTAATGGGTTTTTCTCAAACTTGCTACGGAATGTTGATGTTACATGCTAAGATGATATATGTAAAGAGATTTCATGTATTTATTTCACACCTAGGACTGCAAACAAACTGTCTTTTGTTTTGAAACGTCAAATTGTGACACTAGGTCTTGACATTCAGCCACAGAAAAAAAAACCTAAGAACTAATGTCTAGTCTATACAACCGGGTAAAAGGATACCTCGAACAGATAAAAAAAAAGTTAGGCGCGAATGTTTTTTTTTTAATGTTTTACGATACTGTACTATTGGTTTATTTACAAATTGAAGTTCGCCGAAATCAGTTCGTTTTATTTCATGGCAAGTTTGAGAAAAGTACTATACAAATCTCGGCGAGAAACAGGGTTACAGGCCGCGTATCCATCCCTATCTGGCCTCAGTTCCTTCGGCCAGATACCTATATCTACTTTGCCTGTAACCCTTCGTTTCCCGTCCTCTATAGTAATGTACTATTACATGTTCACCGCCAGACCATAAAGAAATATGCCGAGTACTAGACGCCACGCGTTCACAATTACTTAAGCTAAATTGAACTATACGATTTGCCGCGTAAGTCGCTATTGTATCGGCGACGTTGACGGCTGCTATGCTATTCTGTTATTCACACATTCGACGCTGCGTTCGTCAACGAGCTCGACTACGAGACAGCCTTCACTTCGACGTCGAGCGCAGCGCTGCGAAAAACGGTATTCACTAACGTAGAACACCTCGTCGTCGAACTGTAGGCGCTAACTCTCGACGCAGTGTAGTTCTAGCTCACGCCGCATTCGTCGCCGAGCGCTAGTGTCATTTAAAGTACATTAGTGAATACCATTTTTAGGCTCGACGCTGCCGCATCGCTGGCACAGCGCTGATAGCAAGGCGGTTTCCTTAGTGATTAACAATGCTGTAGCCGTCGTTGGCGTCCGTGGTAAGACTTTCCGTCGTCGCTTATAGCCGACTGTGGATGTCAAGAGGTTAAATTAATCCTTTGTTTTCAGGTGGTGCTGCTACTTTTTCTCATAGCTGAGGCGCTTCTGTTCGCCATTTTCACCGTGGTGATGCTCGGCACGCAGCTTCACGCTATATGGAACGATGAGACTGTAAGTGTGCGAGTCAAGCTACGACGACGGAGAGAAGAAACACTAATCATGATCTTCTTTCAAGTGTGAACTCTTTTCCAGACATAGTTCACTATATCGACAACATACGGCACATATCTGTCTATCTCAATTCAAGATTAAAGATGTCATAATGCATGAAGCTCATAGTACTCCACTACAGGTATCCATCAATTCCACTCAGATGGATCAAAATTATATTCATAATATTCCAAAACATTATGTCTATGTATACCTGTATGTATATGTCTTTACTGGAAATGAATATAATTTATTTGTGTTTGATTTCCTACAGAAATTCAGTTTCCTGAAGTCCTACGGGAATTCAAAGAATTTTAAAAAATGTATATAATATATTTTCACTTACCTACTTTGATTTTTGCGACAGATTCTATTGCTGTGTAAAATAAGAGTGAAGCATGTCAGTGGACATAATATAAATTGTGGGTGGTGGAAAAATATAACCTCAAGATAATAGGTTATTTTTAAGTGCAGGCGTTTAAAGACCTAATAACCCGTTTATTCATAAACTTGCAACATCATCCGATTACTTAATGCTCATTTTACTCTTATGCCACTACGACAAATATTTTTTAGAATGAAGAAAACAATGTATGTGGTCTAATTCGCAGATGGTGGACGTTTATACTCTGTTTGGTTTGGTGTTTAAAAAAAGGTAAACAATCTTGGAGTATCTTTTTATTTATTGAAAAATGCATATAAAAATCCAAACTAGGTACTTATGAATCAAAAACAAGTAAATCACTGTATTTCCTTGTTATATTATGTATATTTGCTAAAATTTATGTTCTACTCGTAGTTTTCAATAAAAGGATACTGCAAGATTGTTTACCTTTTTTTAAACGCCAAACCAAACAGAGTATAAAGTAAACCATTTAAAACGCAGGGTCAACATTGGATTCTAACTACTCATCACGAAAATGACTCGTGTCTTACCCCCTTATCCATAATCGTCTCCTAACTTAACAAGCCACTAAGTATTGTTTGTCCCTTTCGGTCTCATAGACATTGATAGGAGCGAAAGGGAAACAATACTTAGCGGCTTGCTATACTATCCGCAAAACTAAGTGGCCAAGTAGGCTAATAAACAAATAAATCAACGTAATCGTGCAATCTCTTTCACACCTGCGTGGCCTTATGAAGCGAGCCGAGCAACAATAGTGCAGCGGTGTTATTCACTAAGGAAACCGCCTTGCTTTCAGCGCTGTGTCAGCGCTGCGGCAGTGTCGAGCCTAAAAATGGTATTCACTAATGCACTTTAAACGACACTAGTGCTCGGCGACGAATGCGGCGTGAGCTGGAACTACACTGCGTCGAGAGTTTGACGTTTAATGTACGAACTTCGTATTCTCTAACGAAAAACAGCGACGAACTCGCCTCGATTCCTAATGTCAAATAAAACAGCTAGGATTTTAGACAAGGCTGTCTCGACGTCGAGGTTGTTTACGAACGCAGCGTCGAATGTGTGAGTAAGAGAATAGCATAGCAGGTAGCGTTACGCATAAAAGGAAAGGTAGTGGACTTTTAATGCCCAACTCGCCACTTAGTTTTGCGGATAGTAAGTTAGGAGACGTTTATGAATAAAGGGGTTAATTTCTAACATAACATCGCCATGTTTCAGGGCATCGAACAACTAAAGAAGGAGCAAGCGCGCTGGGTGCGCAAATCCCGGTGGAAGAACATCCAGCAAGTTTTCGGACGGTTTTCAATATTCTGGTTCTCGCCCTTCACACAGCCCTCCATCAAGACCAAACTGGACAGCTACCTGTATAGCGTTTAACGGGTCAACTCTCTCATGTCACTAAGTACACACTTTAGCACTTATTTTTGCTAAATCTAGGACCCAGCATTCGCACGGGAGCCTGATTTGCCGACAAAAGGACTACGTAGATCAATTAGCTCAGTCCTACGTAGCGTTGAAAATGTCGGAAAAAATCAAATGGTTTTATTCGGGAATATATGAAAATTTAGTTTTTTACCGTTTTTTTCGGGTTTTTTACAGAAATAATCAATGTCACTGTCACTCTTTGCCATCTATTTCTATTGTCTTTTCTTCGATGACATCGCGTTATCCTGGTAAAAGTGAAAATTAGATCTAATTCGCATTGGTTTAGAGTTGAAAATTATAGTAGAAACTTTCATTGATTTTTTCGAAAAAATCCGTAAAAAAACGAGCTTTTTGGAAAGAATCGGGTTTTAATCCGGAAATTTTCAACGCTAGTCCTAGACAAGAACGCTCTGACACGCTCGGCCGTCTACTCAAACAGCTAAAACCCTAGGCGACTTTAGATCCGTGTCAAAATGATAAGTAGTAAGAGATTTCTCAGAGATCTTGATTTACAATGTCTCTTTGACATAGTTCTATAGTAGACTGTACTTTGAAAAACAAAAGTCGATTAAACAAACAGCGTAAAACAGCGTGAGTAGATTTACTTAGAGTATTTTTCCCGACCGAGTTGAGCGACACATCTATTATCAAACCGCGATTAGAATGGGATTCGAAAGTACTGTTGACACAATAGTTTATAAGTCAACCTAGAATATATTCATAGTTATATTCATAAATTCAAATTATAAGTGCGGAGACATACAGACAATAGATCAATTAATCACTCACTACATCTATAATTAACTCTTTCATTTGGTAAACGTTATGTCATTTGTTGTGTCAACAGTACTTTCGAATCCATTTCTGTTTCCGGTTTGATAATACTAACGTTGGTGTAAGCTTAGGCGACGAATCGTTTTCTTTCAACCAAAATCATACGACTTTTAGCTAAAAGTCCTAAAAGTCGTGCCGGCTAGGCCCCCGGTGTTAAAGAGGTTCATTTAGTCGTGTCGGCTAGGCCCCCGGACGACCCGGATTCATGAAGCTTGTGTCAGAATGCTGGACTTAACAAGCTTATGTCAACGATATATTTAAATAATTACGCATTCACGGCGTAGTGTATTCTCACCCCCTTATTCATAAACATCTCCACTTAGCAATCCGATAAGTATTGCTAGTCCCTTCGGTCTTATCAAGTTATCTAAAAGACCGAAAGAGACAAACGACTTATAGGCTTGCTAAGTTACGAGTCGTTTTATGAATACAGGGGCTAATAAATAATTTGCGACTGTAATCGATGCATCTCAGAACAAGCAATATTTTTTCATAATTATGTGTGTTAATTTTGCTAAGCGTATTTTTTTATTGATTGGTTTTATACCTAAATTATAAATTAACGGTTTGTTGACGGTACGTACCTGTCAACGCGAGTCGGAACAGTTTCCAAATATAGGAACACGAACCGACATCACATCTTCTTACAATCTTTACAATTGTAGTATACACAGTAACAATTTACACATAGGCACTTTGTGACACAGATTTTTATATTTAGACAGATTTCTAATTCTATGATTCATGTAAAAATAATACGTAGACACGTTCTTGACATAGTCACATATATTGACGGTACAAATTTTGTGTATGGTTAAAATGTTAATACTTCTTGTTGGCCCGGCCTTTAGGAACAGCTTAGATCTAGTGTTTACGACTTCCCTGCCTCACACGGGCACTTTAAGCCTAATATGAAAATAAAAATACATTGTAATATAGTAAAATGCGCACTAGTGACTCGCCTTGAATAATTTAAACATTTTGCCAAAGTGCCACTCCAACGAGATTTGATTCCAAGGATGAAACTTCATTCCATTTTTAAATAAGTGTGCCGTTTCGCTTGAAATTATTTTGCCAAGGAATTATGACGGATGTATTAAGTGCCTATAATTATTGTACAGAGACTACAGAGTTACACGGGCTATATTTATATGTATATTCAATTATCTAATGATTATCTGTAAACCGAAACAAAGCATAATAGCAGGAAATAAAAAGTATATATATATTTTTCTAATTACACTATTTAACCATTACTGTGCCTTCATATAGCTCAATGACTACAGCCATATGGTACACTCGTTAAAAAACGTTCTGATCAGTCGCCCGTGTAACTGTTTGTTTATTTTATTGTACAGAGACAATGAATATGTAAAACTATGCAGATTAATGACAAGGTACGAAATGGTATCGTTTTGACAAACGTATCAACATGTTCACAGTAAGAGTTGATTGCTAAAAAATTGTACATCGAAAACAAAAATGACGATCCTATACATTGTGTTAAGAAAGTTACTCATACAAAATATATGTGTAACCTAGTGACACAAAAATGTGACGATAAATTTATTTTTCATTAAAGCTCTTATCTATGTACATTTTTTTTTGCAATCAACCAATAACTCAATTGAATAAATTGAACACGTGTGGGTTACACCACATTGTCTGTCTATGTTAAATTGAATATCTTCATTGTAATCTGTTGAATAATGTATTGTTGATCGCCCTGTCAAGTCTGGTCGGTGCAACCCGCCCTAGATAGTGTTCTTGTGATTGACCGCACATTTATAAAATGCATAAATAAATGATTAGGGAACATACCCATACTACGTGACCCTTTTTTAAGCGTTTTTTACGTCTCGTCCTTTCGTTGCGGTAATAAATGTAATAATCGTGGGACGACAATGACGATTCCGAGCGGTTAAAACACTCCTAGGAGAATCACCTGTTTCCATAATTATTTCAGGTTTATAATGGATCAATTCATTTGAGTGGTAACGCAAACGATTACTTCGCTGTACATTTTAAGGACGAAACGACTGAATGAATGAACTGCGAGATGTTTATGAAACTAAATGTCTGCATACTGTTACTACACTAGTTCTAAAACTAATATGTGTCACACTTTCCATGTTGTTTTTACAACGAACTTATATGTACTGTTTAATGCATACGGTACATTTTATTAAAGCGGAAGTCAAGTACTTATGTCTTGGTAAATCTTCGCTTTTTAAGTGCGAGTGTGCATATATATACAGAAAGTTATATTTTTTATGTAAAGAGTCATAGTCACAACCATTAAGTTATTCCTCATACAAAGACAAATACTTTATTGTGGTGGGTTTTAGTGATCTTCCTAGTTACATAATTTTAGTAGTAAGAACGAAAACTTTTGAGTACCTACCTTATGCTCGACGTTTTATGCTTTAAAATGACTGTGTCAATATTCTACTTTTGACATAGATCCCCTTTGGATCTATCGCTCGGGTCTCAATTTTACACGAGGTGGTAAACAAGAATTTGCACCCTCGTAAAACAACTAACTATTTTGGCAATGGCAGGCATTCTATGTAAAACACTGTTGTGAAGAATGATGAATGCAAGTCGCTAAGTAACGACATGAAATTCGGTCCTGTGTTTAGTCTTGTTATTGCGTTTCAGATGGTACAAATAAATTAAATCACACCCATTATGTGCAAGTAGAATGATTACCAGTAGAATAATTTGTATCACTGCCGCCAACGCATAGAGTTTAGTGTATGAAATAGCATTAATGCTCAAAATGTCACTTGTTGGTAGCAACTTTAACACTGACTTGGAACAAAAAGGTGTCGAAAGGCACCTTTATGCTAATGTTTTTATTCCTGACAATCGTCTACAATAATACCAGTCACGCTTAGCTACACAATGCTTGTAAGTTCTGACTTGAATGTGGGTACATTAAAATAAATATATGGTCTATTTTAGGACTAAAATTATTATATATTGATATAATAAGGATCTCTGTTGATGTGAATTCAAATATCTTTTTAATACATGTTTATATCCAATGATGAAGAGAGTATTGAGGGGTGGTTATACACGGTGGAATTTAATCGGTGAACAGGAACCCATTTTTCTAATTCAGTAATCGATGGCGGTCACGTTAATGTAGTACTTAAGTGGAACCAAGTTTTTTTTTAGCATAACAAATTTTTATGTTAAAATTAACCTTTAATTAAAATTTATTGTCACCCTACTAATGGTTTAGTCTGAAAAGTTTAATACCTCTTTTCAAACTATCAGCCATGCATCGCTTTTATTTTACATAGGAATAGAGTCTATCGCAAAAATTAAAGCTTGTGAGTGGTTATTGCTCATTTATGTTCTAAGTTTCTATGGCTGATAGTTTGAAAAGAGGTATTAAACTTTTCAGACTAAACCATTAGGGTGACAATAAATTTTAATTTCAACATAAAAAAAATTTATGCTAAAAAAAAACTTGGTTCCACTTAAGTACTACATAAACGTGACCGCCATCGATTACTGAATTAGAAAAATGGGTTCCTGTTCACCGATTAAATTCCACCGTGTATAATTATGTTTAGAAGGTTGTATGTCAGATTTATAGCTTTTTATTGCTCACTGACATACCGTCGAAAAATGATGAAAATGTGACGATTTTAATGTTTCAATTTTAGACGTTTTTATTCATTTTTATAAATTCAATGACGAAGCAATAATAAGAAGTACATGTAATTAGAATTATCAGTTATTGGCCTTCGATTTGGTATTATAAGTTTTGAATAATAGAATTTTAACATTATTCCACGGTGACTGAAGCTTGACAAGCCAAATTTTAACTAAACATAACTTATGGTCTTCCTTGCCGCTTATTGCAGTTTCCACTTGCCGACCTCTTCTGTCTGGTACCGGGTACCCGGATGGCCTATTCTTGATGGGCTCTAAGCAAAAATCGTTTTTAGATATTTTATTGTCACATCTTTGTTATGTTATTGTCACTGTGTCATTGTACAGCCCAGGCCAAAATTATTAAGTACGCCAGTGATTTCTATAGATTACTAATCTTCAACATGTACAGTGGCCATCAGATAATAAAAGCCTCTTTTGTCATGGTGTTAGAGTGCACGTTGAGATATTTTTGAGTGCCTTGGCCGCTCCGATGTATCTGATGGCGATATATTGATACATTCGTATTTACGTCAACGAATTGGGCACGCTCTTGCAACGTAACTGTATTCACCACTTCAGTACGAGTATCAGATTTTCTGTAGGAGACAGTGAAGTGATAAAGTATTAATATTTAGAAGCTCAAATAGGGAGAATCCTCAATCTTGTGAAGGATTAACAACATGTCTGTATTACCAAACTACTTTACCCTATAACATTGACAAAAGGTTAATATGGCAACATTAGAACAAAAACAGTATTAAAAAGAGACGACCAAAATTGGCCAAATTTCCAATTGATAGGTATGATGCATTATTTTTTTTGTTTTTTCGGTCAATTGTTTAGTTAATTTACGGAGATATAATCCGTTTTAAAATAAAAATAAATTAGAATTGTTTAACCTTTCATCGTTTGTATGAAATAACTGGAATGCTTAAGAAAGTTCATAAAATCAAAGTTTTTGTTGCAATGAGATAACAGTAATATAGATTGTTAAAAAAAGTTTACACCTAACACGTACTTTCCACATATTTAGGACAATTTCCACAATCCAATTGTCATATACCTAATTACTACAAGTATACCTTAGCAATGCAAACATACCTAGAGTACTAGTCTAGAATCGAATTCGCAACCACGCGTTGTATTTTCTTTAAACTTTTAAATTAATATGTAGCAGTTGTTAGCAGTTTTAAACAAATATTTATCGTTGGTATAAAATGAATGAAGGGATTGTGTATTTTATTTTATAGGGAAACTGACCCATTAGTAAACGTGAGATCTCATAAATTTAACAAGAAGGTAAATATTTGGTGAATTCTAACCGACTGGCTTATGGAATTGGTATGTTACCTATGGATCTAGCGTGTATGTAGTATACCTTCGTTTCATCTCGTAGTCATAGTAGATAGACGCTCGTTGTGGGAGAACTCAGCAGTCATCTTAAATTTCTATTTTATTGGACATAATGGACAATGCGGACATCTGTATGATGAAATAACTAATGTTTTCCGCTGCGCACACAGCAACGCAGAGTGTTTTTTTATTCACCGTTAAAATTTTAGAGGGTAAACTCTGAGATCATATTGATGAACTTTTACTTTGGGACTGATAGCCGATTCGAGAAAGACAATTCTAATGTTCCATGCATTTCCGCCTACCATAATATCTCAGGGTTTGTATTCTATGGAACATCAGATTTTCCTCGAATCGGGTGGGACCGAGCCATAGTAAAAAAAACACCAATGACCTCATAATTAAACCCCTAAAGTTTGGCCGGTCTACTCTTTTCAACCGACTTCACAAAAAGGAGCAGGTTCTCAATTCGACTGTGTTTTGTCACTGAGCGTAAGCGATTGTCATAGTATATCGGAATTGTTGTTATTCAACTCCATTCATCAATAGTATCATACAATGGCGAGGGCCCTGTTTGAAATTAGCCCGCGCACGATAGGTATTCAGACAATTAGACTACCAATCTATTGCTTATTCTAAAAACGAGCTTGTCTTTTACAACTTAATTATGGAAGACATTAAGACTGGTTCCGACTTGTATAAATGTATTTAATTATAATTTTATGTTGTCTAACAACTACTATTAATATAAGTACCTAGTGCTCGAACTCAAATTTTAATGTAAGTAATATTTGTTACGCGGGACCTCTGTAACCCATGGAATGATGTAAACTAAAATTAGGTTAGGGATAAAATTGTGAAATAAGGATTCCAACAGTAGTATAATCATACTTTTCAGTTGTCGACTATTTAAATGACAGAAAAGTGTGCGTTGTTTGATAGGAAACTTTAAAAACGCGGGGTGAAGTCTGAGAAGGGGTTTCAGTCGTATGGAAATCTGGCGATTTTTTTATTCAGTTACTCTGGTCTACGTGTAAATATCACTAAATAAACAGTCGCATCTTTGGTTCGTAGACAAGAACATATTCTTAAATCAAAGGGGCTTGGTGATATAACGTGAGTACCAAGGAAATCCCGTGAAAATAAAATTGAAAATATTGACTTAATAGTAGCAACGCCTGAATAAAATAGGAGAATTAAACATTGAAACACTTGAGTTACATTATGTCGGGGGCCGATCGTGATATCCGCCAGAGGAAATTCCTAGGCAAACGCCGACATTTCATGATATACCTACTATTATTATAAGTCTATAAATACAGGGTGATCAATCCAAATGGGTCATCATGGAGGTTTTGGAAACCATAATAGATAGCGAAATCTTGTCTTAGGAACCATGAGACCGATTTTAGTAAAAAGAAAAACTGCATTCATACACTTACAAAAATACGTGTACTCGGCCCAGGAATCGATACTGTACTTTATGAAAAATAAAATTTCTTCATTTTCATTTCAACATCGGTTGTGTAGCTCTTAAATAGTAAATGTTACTAAGAAACATGATATCTAAAACTAATAAAATGCATTGTTTTTAAACAATGAACATATTTTTTTCTTTTTACTGAAATCGATCTCATGGTTCCTAAGACAAGATTTCGCTAACTGTTATAGTTTCCAAAACCTTCATACTGACCCATTTGGATTGATCACCCTGTATACCTATGCGAGGCAAATCCTTATCCTTATATAATATATTTAACTTTTTTATCGCAAGAACTACCTAAAAAATTCTAGGCAAACGTTAGACGGTGGTTTTGAACGATATGGCGAATGTTACTCAGTGAAAATCATGAAATGGCGGCGTCTCATCATATTAGGAATTTCCTCTGGCAGATTTTACGGTTGGCCATGGCCAAGCATATAGAGCCCAGGATACTTTTGAGACAGTTTGATGTATTCTCATGTTCGTGCATTTTTGAGCACCCTAATTAAAATATCTGGTCATTCCAGAATAATCAGTGCTTAAAACTAATTACGACTATGCTTACTTCTTCTGTCTGAATGTCTGTAAAATTGCTATCGCTGTAATTAAGGAACAAATGAACAAATAGGTTAGCCACCTAGTATTATAAATGTATCATATTATTACTGTTATGTTTTATAAATTTCTGATTTTGATATTGGATTTCTTGATTTTTATTATTTGATGTACATTTTGATATTGGATTTTTTTTTCAATTCCGAACCATGGAATCGAATAAAGTTTTTATTATTATGTCTAAATTATATTGTTCACAAATAATATGGTCGCAATACCGTCACTACTTTATGAGGAAGTACCTTACTTATTTATTGTGCTGAAGAAAAATGAAGCAAATGTATTATGAAATTCTTTGTACCTACCTTGTTGGTGTGGGGAGTAACTTTAGCTCCCAACAATAAAATGCATTTTTAATAAATTATTTTTAAATGGGTTAATTTTGTATCATTCAGTCTAAATATGAAGCTTATAAGCCATTTTCCAACGGGGCCAAAGCTGCTCCTCCCAGGATAAATATATTTAAGTTCTGGAATGTATTGTTCTATTCTTCAATTAGGTAAGTAAGTTGATAATGACAGCCTTTTTACGTTGATACGATGAACTGAATTCAACATGTAATGTCCCTGCTAGGACGTAAGTTTACCCGTCTATAATATTGCGTAGGTGTAGGTATTCGACGTTGATGAAGCGTAGTAGGTAGCTATAATTTCATTATCGGTGAATCAACTTTTTTGTCTCTTGCAACGATTGTTTTTACTTTTCATTTATGTGAATTTGGTATGTTTAAACATTATCAATATGAAACAAAAACCAAGCCAGGTCTTACAAATATAAATATATAAAACGTGATTTAGCAAATAAATAGAGTGACACAGCGGAAATACATAAAATTGAGGGACAGCTAAATAGTATAGATATATATGTAGTTATAAAATACCTACCAAATACGAAGAATCCTTAATAGGAGAAACAATTAAAAAAAAATCGAATATAGGTTGTATTTTTAGTCAGGAGTAACTGGCGGCTGAAAAAAAGTCGATTCACCCTTAAAATATAGCGCCTCGCATCAACACTTACTTGTGTCCAATTACTTATTTTCCATTATAAATAAATGCGACTATACTTATTTATTATGTTTTACCAACAAAAGTAGTTAAGAGAAGTTGTTCATGTGACGTTCTTAATTAATTGGCTTAACGTTTTAATATATATCATAATATATAAACGTTACCACGTAATTTATTGGTACAAGCAACAGACAGTTGGGTGGAATTATAGACTAGGTACTTGAAATGTCACAGCACCGTTCACCGATTGCATACAAATCGCGCAAATTATGTTACGTGTGGGTATTATTATGGAACTCATTTCAGACACCTACTGTGGCTACTATTCTACAACAAGGAATCTTATAAATATTAAGTACCCATGTAAGTAATTTAGACTCGCATCTACTTCAAAATGCCGTTACAAAATTATATAATAAATCGATTTTACGTAAATTACACAAGATAAATGTATTTTCATAATTTTGGGTCATTTACTTGCGATATGGAGATATTGCTAGGAAATACCCTTACATTTTTAATTAATGTTAACGTTCATATCAATAATCATACTAATGTTAATATGTATATTCATTCAAGTTTAAGATCAATTTAAAATGACAAAACTCCAACTGGAAACAATAACACCATGTAAATAGTAGATATGTAGGCAAATATGTATATTAAAAAATATATATTATGCAAATATTACATGTAGTTTTTGACCTACAATACATAAGTCATTCCCCCATTTTAAAGTCGCTAAAATAGCAAATGAGGAATTCAAACGAATCCTCAACCTTTAGTCTGATTTAGATTGATTTGGACTATGAAAACTTTGATGCATGCATTATTACTTTCAACGTAAACAACTTTTCCATGGATTGCCTTAAGTGATTATGTCACATTTGTAGATGTCTAGAGTGTATAGTTGTAGTTGTATACCTACAGAGTGAAATATAAGCCGTGAACAGTAATAGGTGTTCGTAACTTTAGGTACAAACAACATACAATTGAATGCCCCACAAGTTATTTAAATAACAAGTTTTTTATTTATTTTTTGGGCTTATTTGAATTGTTAACGTGGTTTTAAGATAGGTATCAAAAATTAATTTAGACATTAATTTAAGTTCTTCTTCACATAGAAGTCATTAAACACGTAAATTAAAAACGCTTAAGGATTAGAAAAATACAAAGAAAAAACTATTTTAAGTGACTTTCGAGGCATTCAATTGTTAGTTGTTTATAGAGTCAGAAAAACGTGTTTCTGTTCACTTATCGTCGCTATTCCTACAAAAATTTCGCTATGTGTTTTATTGCTACTTTACAGGTGACACAAAAAACTGTTGATTTTGAATCTAGTTCAATAGGCAGGCCAATATTTTATGTTGATAAATATGGTCAGTTTAACATATTTAATGTTTTTTTCTAAAAATAAATCTCAGTTATTTAACGAGAAAAATATGTATTACCAATTATATGTCACATAGCCATTTTTGTTTCAGTCGTCCAAAGCCTCAATGTGTCTTATTATAACTTGGTTAAAATAACTAATTACAAAATTTGACACATCTTGATCATATTTATCATACAGTTATTTTTATGAATGATCTTCAATAATAATACAAGCCCCGATGCATGTGTACTCGTACAGTTACACAGTTTTTCGAGATTATCCCGTTCATCCGGGGGAAAAGGTTTAGAGACAAAACCTTCACTATTCAATAGTAGTACTAAAGTAGTTTCTTTGAGTATAAAATATTTGGACTTAATAAATCAGAATTAAAATAACACTATTTTACGAGAGGTATTTTTTTAAATTTTTTCCACAATTTTTAATTTTGTAAATAATCAATGAATGTAAAGAACGCCATTAATATTAAAGACCACATGGTACACCCGATGCACTGCGAATTTTGCGTCAAGCTTATAAGCGCGGAATTACGGTGGTGTACGAAAATATAATTTAGACACTGGTTTGTTAAAATCGATTTATTAAACAACAAAAGCGTACTTCAGATTGTTGTGTCTCTTGAAATGTATCTAGTACATTAACCATGACTAACGTTCATACAATTTATCATTAGCATAATGTGATCATTTTTAAAATATTCAAAAAATAATTAAATATTGTTTCGAACTAGACGAACTCCACTGCATCGGGGCTTGTAATATCTTCATAATAGTTATTGTTTATAGCTTGTGTTATGTTCGTGTGCATTTTATTTATTGTTGACATTTATTATGGAATAATTTAGTAAATAATTATTTAGTATTGATTTATGAGTGACGAGATATGGTTTACGAGTAGGAAACGTAATTACATTTTTAATTTGTTTCCTGCTTTAATGCAAGATTTTGCAGGCACGACTTCAAAGGGTTAATATTTTTGGTACGATATTAAAAACCCCTCAGGGGCTATTTACCTTCTTAGTGTTGTGTGACTAGCGGCTAGAACCGAAAATACTAGTAGTCACTGCCAGTGTTACAGATTTTCAAAAATAAATTATGTAACTATAGCTAACTATTTTCGCTATTGATGGTATCAAGACCTTTTTTTTTTGTTTAGGGGGGGAGAAATGCTTTACGCATACCGCCCGGGTGCGGGAGGGGACCCGAGCGGTTATGTGGGACTCCCGTTTGGCTAATGAGGCCTACGGTATACCCACTAAAAACCCCCCCATATGCCACCTCGTCGCCTTTTTTGGCGGGGTTACGAGAACGCTCTCGCTTACATTCGCAACCCCGCCGGCGGCAGCTGCTTGCTGGCAGTTCCTTCGCGGGTGTCCGAAGACCCTCCACGCTGGGCGCGCCATATGGTTGGGCGCGCCTTCCTCCTTCGTCTCCATGAAGCATTGTGGCGGACCCTCCCGAGACCACCACAAGGAGACCGTAGGTGCCGGCAGATTTCCCGGCACTCGGCGGCATATCAGGTCTGTGGTTATGCCACCGACCACACTTCGGCTGCAGAGGATAGGGCGAGCGGCAACGACAACACCGACACTCCTCTTCCTCTGCAGCCCCACCGATGCCGTTTCGGCGGAACGGCCCCGCCAAGATCGCAGGGGGTAGGGAGAGTGGCGCTCCGTAATACCATCACGCCTCTCCCCCTGCGATCCCACCTCGGCCGCAGAGGATAGGGAGAGCGGCAACGACAACACCGACACTCCTCTTCCTCTGCGGTCCACCTCCACGCGTCCTAAGCGAGCTCGGTGAGCCCACTTGGAGCGTCCTCCTCGGGCCAGCCGGCAGCCCAAAACTGGCCGGCCCCCGGTGCCTCTTCGCTTCACCGTGGGTGACCAGTCCACGGGGATGGTATCAAGACCTACTTAAATAATTATTTGTGTTACCTTAATAATATGATAATTAGATCTACAGATGTGCCGACGGAAACTTTCCAGATTTCTGAAATTTTCACGTAGGAAAATTTCGGAAACTTTCCATATTTTGTATGGACATTTGTATGGATGGAAACTTTCCATTTCATAAATTTAAATTCCCTTTATATTTCGTGAAAGTTTCGTGAATTTTTCAAGAAATTTAAGATTTTTTTGGAAAGTTTCCGCAATTTGCACATCTCTAATTAGATCGTAGCTATCAAAGTCACTTAAAAGTAAACTACTTACCTAGATGATCATAATCTTTTTATCTGTCATCAATTCATCATAAGCATAAGTTTTGGATGGGATTTATTTTCATTAAATGTAAAATAAAGATGGTGTATGACATGAGTTTTGATGTTTTAATAATCTTAACTTCCCAGGCAACACAAATAATGTACCTACTGATGGAACATTTCAGGTTTTTGGAATAATTTATTTTTTGTAACGTTCTCCGACGCTCCTACTAATAAGTTTAATACATTGAATAATGTATTAACCACTGATTTTGAGTAAGGTAAGAAAGGTAAAAAATAAACTTGCATAAGGACATTAAAACGATTGCTTTTTAACCACTCACTTGCTTTCGGTAACTGTGGTTAGGCCCCTTATTCACCACGTTGATAGTGCCACAATGGTAAATTTGCTGGTTCTCCATTGGGGCGTCTAGCGAAATTCCGACGTAAGCCGAACCTCATGTCGAGATTTAATGAAATTTTTATCAACCTTGCGATAATAGTCACGGATTTTCGGGTATTAAAAAGTAGATAGTTTATTAACGATGTAATAACGTTATTAGCAGTGATCGGTTTTTTGGATTCACCCTCGCGGGATTTCGCGTATAAAAATTTACGGGTGTGACTATAAAAAAATTAATAATATTATATTATGAAGAGTAACATGGCAAATTGCATGGAAATACGTATAAATAAAAAAGTTTATTTTTCAAGTTACTATAGGAGACCCGCCGGGGAATCCAAAAAACCGATCACTGGTTATTACTGTCATTAGTAATAAATTTATGTTGATGACAAACAAGTACATGGGCCGTCCGATAGGAAGCCGTAGTTATAGTGTACGGAGGCTGTCATATTTTACAATTGCCACACTTGTAATTATGGTGAAATAAGGGCAATCTTTGGGGGAGGCCTATGTTCAGCTGTGGACGTCTTTCGGCTGATATGATGATGATGATGAAGGGTCAGCTGTCACTTTATTTTACAAGGGAGTAAAGTTCAGCCAAAATTCCAAAGCAAGTGAGGGTTGGTAAATCAGAGACCGTCTCCTGTAAATCGGACTACCTACTTAGGCTTAGGTATTATGCTTCGTATCTACTTCGAGCACGGAAGACATTTTAACTTAATTAGGTAGGTACTGGATATTAAATAATTCCACACACCAAGTTTAGGAAGTCTGATAACAAATCACCGTAAATAGAAATTTTATAACTTTAGCGCAATTAGTGCAACAGAAAAAACAACAAGTGAATTAATTTTATGAGTCACGTAATATCTATTTATAAGTACCCCGTCATTATGTCTTAGGAAGATTGTTCACTCATCAACTGTGACCTTTGTCGACACTGATTTTGTGTTGCGTTCGAAAAAAATCTTGCGTTATTAAATTATACGCAACGTGCGAAACTAAAGACTTGATTGAGTTAGCGAGCTAGCTACTTGTGTGGCGCTAATGTTGACTTGCTGACACCGCGGAGGGAAAGTTATTGTTGCAGCACGGCCGACCGCGGCCGCCACTGCTCGTCCGCGCGTTCACGCCCTCAAGGTGACCCACTACGACGCTCTACCAGTTTCGCCAAATGCGCTGACGACTCACATTCCTTATGCAACCAGCCCCACGGGAGCCACATTATTCTTAAACAGTATGTAATGTTCACATTTTTTATAATTCGTAATTTGCGCGTATGATATATATCTTATGTTATTACAGATGATGTTAGTGTACATGATGTGTTTGCTGGCGATGGTAGCGCCATCTTTGAGTAAGCCGTACGATCCGGAGGACGCGGGGCTCAAGGCGGTGCTGCCATCTAGTGGACAGTTTGAGGCATTCTATCCACGCGAGGCGCACGGCGTGCCCAACGGCTCGTCGCGTCCTGCGCACGGGCATGGCAGTTTCTACAAGTACCGCAATCCGGCGCTGGTGGACGTCAAGAACGCCGCGGCCTACGGGTTTAGATTCGACGGCATGAGGAGGTTCAATTTTGACGACTAAGTAACAGCTTTTAGTCGAATTCTAATAAACGATTTCATATTTAACACTTTGTGTTTCTTTGAACTACGAACATATAAAATATTTCATTAATTTATTGATTGCTACTTTAAATATAATTATTATACGGTACTTATATTTATACTAAGTACGTAGTAATACACCAAATTTAGGCACCTATACCTAAATTAAATCAAAAATAGCATAGGTACCGTGTATATACCGTGGCATAGTTCCAAAAATGCTGACGACATATTACGCTAGTCTGCGATGCTCATGTGTTGAGCGAAGGGCTCAGGGTATACGCCCGACGGTACTAAGAACCCGAATTATATGAACCCGCCGGGTACCCGTGCCCGTGTCTAATACACGGATACCGTTTACACGAAATGTGCTACCCGGGTATAGTAATACAGATAACTTCTGACCGTGTTCTTTGTCTATTGTTAGAAAAGCGCAAGATGTATTTGCATAAACTTATTTAAATTGCGACTCTATCACCCAAGCAATAATATTCAATAATAACCAATAGGGAAGAAAACAACCCTGCTTATAAAATAGACATGTATTCCCTACGGTTCCCAAACACACGAGAGTAGGGCGCTCTCGGACCAGCTTAACACGTTCGACGCCGGTGACACGCATATGTGACCGAAAAAACTGTACTTCTATGCCGGTGACACACATACGTGATCAAAGTAATCTTATTCTTATGCCACTAGCATTAATCAAGTTCTCACTCCTATGCCAGTAGGATAGAAATACGAACGTTTTTGACACAAGTCTGTGTCGACGGCATAGGAGTACAATCTTTTTGGTCACACATGCGTGTCACTGGCATAGGATTTCTTCAGATAATTTTGATCGGCATAGTATAAGCGCTTAGTGAAACAGTACCGGAGGCGAACGTGTTAAGGTGCGTTTAAACCAAAAGAGCATTCGCTGTTCTAGCGCCCGTTCTACGAAATCAACCAATCACGTTGTGTGTACCGATCGAATTTCGTAGAGTGGGAGGTTAGAGCAGCGAATGCTCTTTTAGTTTGAACGCACCTTTAAAAGATGCGCGTATCGGGGAGTACACTTGCAACGGTTTTCCGAGCTAGCGCTGAGCGACCAATTGGAATCAACCGTGCAACCTGCTTCTATAATTCCAAATGGCTGGTCAGCATAATTAAATCGTTAGAATAATTATTTACGGAGCTGATCGTACTATAAGTAGAGTCGCCATCAGATATATCGGAGCGGCCAGGGTGCTCACATATATCTGAGCAGTCCTCTATTGTCATAGTATTAGAGTGCTTGTTCAGATATTTTTGAGCACCGTGGCGGCTCTGATATGTCTGATGGCATTAGTACAAAAACTACCTATTCAGGAAAGGTCAGGCGATACAACAGTTTCAATCACGTTTTACACATTTCGACTATCTGTTGTTACGCAAAATGGTCTATTTGAAACAATTAGCCTTCCACTTATCTATCCATTTGTACCTACTGTAGCTGTTAAGTCTCACGACCCGTTCGTACGCTTCTCGTCAAGGACGTCCCCAAACCCGCGTGTAATTAATACCCGTGTAAGTCGGACCAGAAACCCTTCCCGTTTTCGTGTTACACGTACACACGTGTAACACGAAAACGGGTATGAGAAACGTTGACACGAAACCCGGACACGATCGCAAGCCCTATGAGCGACTAACTAAGTATAGACCAAGAACTATTGGTCCAACATTAATTTACTATGTCTGATCGTTTGTGGGGAAAGTGGGTAAATTCCTACACTTTTTACACTCGTAGAAAAAACCTACATATTTGCATTTTATCAATTATATAAATTAATACTGCTCGATGATTTAATTTTTTTTTAAGAAATTAGCTGTCGTTTTTTAGATGTTAGAAATTAGTTATAGGTAGGTACCTACGTGGTTAAAATTTTATTTAAGTTGGGAGATTCTGATGGGGCTCCTGTTAATTGCGATGTCTAATATCAAATAACGTTTTATATTATAAAAATTTCGAAATACCTATTATGAATCTTGGAATTTACCTACTAAAGTAAATAATGATAATGTTCTTGTTCTTAACGCTAAACTCACATGCATTTGGTTCATTGTACAATGGAGTGCCTACCTTAATTTTATGCTCGTGTTACCCTTACATCTTTAGTCATAACAATAAATATCAATCATGCTTTATACAGCGAAAAAATCCTACTTTTTAGGTACCTACATATAATTATCATCTCTCTATAAAGATTACCGTATAATAATAATTGTAAATATCTACTTACACCTTCATGAACATTTAAATTTACGAGCATGAGAACAAGTATTTTATTATTTTCCGTTTCCATTCTTTCGCGCGAGAAAATTAATTTATAGTGTGTGAAAGAAGTGCTCAAAACATTGGACCGTAAGACTGAAGAATTTATTCTGTAATAATACATAATCAGAGGGCGGAATTGTTCATGGCAAAAATCAAATGTCAATAGAGTTGGAACGTAAAATTTTATCGACATTTCCAGCTATCGATAAATTGTTTAGCTATTCGACCTACAATTTGATTTTGACCTCTTTGATTTGATTAAAAATAAATTGTATGACATTTAATTGTCATTTTTGCCACTACTCATTTAACAACTAATTCACGTTTGAAAAAAATGGTTAATCCAAAAAGAAAAACAATCAACAATAGGGATAAAGAAATATCCTTTTCTTACTTACGATGAAAACAGCTCAACAATATATTGCTCTAAATGTAAGAATTACTTGAAGCAACTAAAAAAATATTGCGTTGATATTCACATAACGAGTAAAACACATTCACCTGAGTTTAAAGAGGTAAAGAATGTTAATAGTTTTATTTGGATTTGATAGTATTTCTCGTTTGTTGCAACATTTCATGAAAAAAAAAATAATAATCGACAGTTCCGATTCTTTTTAAAACTAAATTTTTTGCTCTTATTCATCGAAAAAACTTCCGGACGAATCGTTGTTGCGGAAACTTTAGCTAGATATTTTATACAATCAGACGGTTCATAAAATTCGGATATATGGAAAAAATTATGACAATCATGTATTATATTGTCACAGAGAAGATTAGGAAAACGTCATTAGTACAGATATTGCTTACGATACTGTTTTATGCGATGAAAATTAGTTCACAGGTGATTTGAACGAACGATTCTTTTAGAATGTATTGTCTTTTATTTCAATGTTATTTTGTAATGTTAAATAACTAAACATTGTATTTACTTATGGATTTGAGGTTTAGTTTTGTTCATAAATAAATCAAAATACGTTTGGTAAATACATTTCAGTTTAATCGATAGTCGACAAAATTTAACGTTCAAACACTAGTGACATTTGGTTTTTGCCATGAGCAATTCCGCCCTCTGTACATAATAGTCAAAGTATCAGTTTTTATGATTAATGTACATTATTACGTAACAGGCACATATTTTTTTATATTTCATGTAGGGTAGACTGGGGTCAATTGAACCAATTTGCCTTTAACCGACCGTGACCGCTATATTTTTATAAGTAGAATGATGTACGCTCATAATATTTCAAGGTTTGTTATCTGGTTCCTAAATAAATTGTATTTGGATGGTCTATATCTCATAGTTTTTCGACAATGGTGAAATAAAAAGAAAAAGGCAGAGTGTTTCAATTGACCCCACATGTGTGTCAATTGAAACACTATGTGGGGTCAATTGAAACACTTAAATATCTTCGACACAATGAAAGTATTTATATCTGTTTTAATCTTTTTCATTACTACCTTTGCATACAATGAGCTCATTAAAAGTTCGCAAGTATAGCATGAACACATCTCAATTTATGAGCATCTGAAAAAGTCGTTAAAAAAACATGGAATAAAAAAGGAGTATACGTCTTTTACACTTCATTGTCACTGTTACCATTAACATTTACCTTAACCAAGGTAGATTTAATGCATTTACAAGATATAGCAATGTAGAATTGCAGAAAATAATCAAAACTATGTTTCATACAAAAGTGCCTGTTTCATCTATAACAATGTTTCAATCATAACCATTCCCAAACGCCCAGTCACAACGAGTGTTGTAGTCGCGATGTGGAATGAAATAATAGACGAAACAAAACATCAGTTCAAATGGTTTCATTACAGCGGTAAACAAAAACATCGTTAAAAACGTGAGGCGATATTAAGCCGAAAACATTAACAAAACACCAAATTTTATTTAGTTTAAAAAAAAGAGTACTTTTGAAGTCTCGAATCTCTGAAACTATAAGACGTACGGTAACCTCAACATGTTGGAAATTTATTATTCTTTAAACGTTTAATAACATATGATATCAAATAACATAAGGTTTTTTTAAATAAAAATCAGAAACTATAAAAATGACCGTAAATTTTGCAGTTTTTTACGTACTACGCAGCTAGCACAACGTTTTTTTGCTTGCAAAATGTGGTTTTATATTGCCCTATAGTGTCTAAATAACATAGCAAAAATGCTCGCTGCTACTACTTGATTTGCGAGTTTAAGGTAAAACGACGTACGGTTTGACGTATGGTTTACTATTTATGATCTAGATCAAAAAGTAGCCAAATAATTGTGAAGCTTAATAAAACAAACATGTGCATCGAATACAAAACTTTATATTTCGAAGTTGGTTAATTTTGGGGACGATTAAAATATGGGGAAGATTGAAACGTTTCAATCGTCCACGTTGTTTCTATCGTCCCCAAACCACCTTTTTGACTTCAATGTCAAATATTTTATATAAAAAAATACTCTAACACTGATCACCGTCCATAAAAACATTCGTTTATTCCTAACTATAACACTTACATAATTAGATTAGTCAATATACGAGAGTAGACGAAGTTATAAGACAATATACGAGAGCACGAATGCTTACTTTTCACCGCGTGAAACTGGTTTCGCTCGTGGACACTTCCGTATCGCACCGGCTCCCGTGCGCTACTGTTAACGATTGCAATATGGCCTACCGCTTGTTCCGAGTGTTGCGTCAGACGCGTAGGCATTATAGTTTCCGAGATATTTGACTTGTTTCAATCTTGACCTGTTTCAATTGTCCCCAGTCTACCCTAGGTATAATAATATGTATATTACTCCAACAATGCACAGATACATTAGGTAAATTGTATACCTACAGGGTGCTCGTGAGTATTCCGAAAGATTTTAATGCTGGATTCCTGGCCATATTTAGAGTCTTTAATGTTCTATAAAATTTCCTGGATTCGCCTTAGTTTCAGAGATAATCAACCTTTTTTCGAAATAAGTTTTTCTACGTAACTCGTCATTTAACTTCTTTTTGATTACAATGCTACCACAATGTGTTCTAATATTACCACACACCTTTTGCCTGACAATCAAAAAATACGAATAGACTTGACGAAATAACCTGTACCTAAAAAAACAAGTGAAATAAATAATTTAAACAAATTGTTGTTCTGATAAAAAAGCACTGGAAATGTTAAAAAGTATTCAAATAGACAAACACATTTTTGGAGGAATTGATATTAGGTCTCATAATATTTTTTGTTTATTTTGATGTCTAGCCTCGTCCTGCCCGTCATACAAAGTTTGAGCTATTGAAATTTAAACCTAATGACTTTGAAAATATAGTCCGCTTTTCTTTTGGTCTACATTTTACATAAAAATAAATAATTTTGAGTGTAACCTCAACCTAAACGAGCTATACATGAATTATTTGCCAATAATCGAATATGTCCTTTATAAATCACATTGGGCAGGACGAGGATATAATGGATAGTTAAAATCTTTCGGAATGCTCGCGAGCACCCTGTATAAAAAACCGTTGCTAAACATCAAATTCAAATAAAAAAAAAAAATTACGTTTTTAAACGTTGTAGATATCTTTTATGGTTCATCTCCAGTTCCAATCTCTACAAAACCGTCAATGTAGAGTAGGTACCTACTTTCAAACTACTTTAAATAAAAAGTACTAAATTATTTTAATAGTTAATTTAATTTTAATGTATTTCAATTTATGTTCATGTAAAAACCTCTGTTAAGAAACATGTATAGTTGATAAATATACCTATATTTAAGGCGAGTCTTTATTAGATTATGTACCCAATTATAATAAAAAAAATAGTTAGTTCTCAATAGTAGGTTCTCAGTTCATTCTCTTTTGAAATGATCGAAGTTTCTAATCAATCGCTGCATGTGTCCAAATGCGTATTTAAAAAATATAACCACTTAGTCATATCTACTGTTATCGCGATATCTTCTGCGTGTAATGGCAGATACAGGAGGCCTATCGCGAACTTTAAAATCCGCAAATTTCGAGAATTTTAAAGTAGTTCGCGATAGAGCCGCAGTATTTAACAGTAAAATCAATATACTTACCAATAAATATTTTTTCCAGGTAGGTATTCAATCGATCTGAAATGTTTTCAAACCACAATTTGTTTCATAATAATAATATTGACTAACATTACATTACGTCGGTTGAATACCGCAAATAAACATTGTAAGCAAAATATTTGCGTTTTTGTTGTTGAGGCGGTTAATATTTTTTTATGGAATTCAATATTTTACGAAACTTTCCAGTTCGCTTTGCTTATTTATTAGTCACTGGTTAATAGATCTCACGGCACGAGGGTCTCGAATGTCTTGACATTACCAAACGTTGTAGTAGATGTCGAGACGATCGATTCGTAGGTTTAGGGTTCCGTATATGCAACTGGTGAAACTAGGCTCCCATTACTTGCTAGTATCATCCCCTATCGGCCTACGATACGATAGATACGATATTTCGTAAATCACAAATTTCGTCGAGATTTAGTCACTTGCTGAAATTCAAAACAAAACTATTTAGACACAAATATGTGAAATATTTTTGGGGTGATAAGTTTATTCACTAGTTGGCAACACCACATCACAATAACTGCAGCAAATCGTTATGACTCAAGGCCAAGAGTAGAGGCCGCAATATGCCCTGTTGTGCAAGTGTTTATTGCCCTAATCCAAGATGTAAAGACAAATTTATTAAAACCCGTACCCGTACTCGTCTACCGGATCTGAGAGCTCATCGCAGAAGACGAGTTAACTCGTCATCCGGGCTGAAAGGGTTAATCGGGCTGCATGCATTTGCAATTTTGTTTCTTTCTCACAGAATGTCATATATACCATAAATCAAGCAAACGTATCTACTTAGAGTGTCAAATGAACTCAGTGAAATCCACTGAGTTGTCCGTCTTTAATCACAGCTTGTAGCTTTCGGGCGTCAAATTTAGTAAGTTGAAGTGAACAAAAACATTAATAATGCCTCCTTAAGTAATATTAATTGATACAACACAAAAAATATGAAAACTCAAGGGCCTGAGACATATTTAAAATCATAGGCAAGTAACAACTTCAGTACAAACTGAAATCTGACACGCTCGGCCGCCATACAAATGAATGAACTTGTTTCTTCTATCCAAATCTAATTCTGTGTTCTTTCTAGAGGTCGGCCTACCTAGCCTATCCAGTCCAGCTCGGGTTTCCCAGGATAGCGGCGCCGTCATAACATGCATAGCGGCCGTTTTCATAAACGACTGTACCGCCCTATGACGGCACCTTTAGGAACCCGAGCTTTAGATGGATTAATAGGACTAAGAGCTCTCTCCATGAAGTCGAAATAATAAAAACAATTAAGGACATGTTTCTGTTGGACCTTAATATATACATAAGACGTTTAAATTACTACCTATGTAGATAAACCTATGCAGATAGATTATGAGTTTTACGAGGATTTTTTTTATTTATCTATTATTATTTTGATCTTGTCAACTACATACATACTAACGAAAGTGGAAATGACCAATTGACCATAATACGAGAATACCCTGATCAGTGTTGGGCATAGTTAACTATTTTTTGTAACCTAACTACTGATTACGACCAAAAGTAGTTAACTACAACTAGTTGAGGTTACATGAAACTTAACTACAATAATCAAGGTTAACAAAGAAACCGTTAATCATGACTACTGTAATCGATTAGTTATAACTACTAATTACATTAGTCCTAAAAATACACACACAATTTTATAACAGACACACACACACACACACACGAGAAGACTTCCCCTAGAGACTGCCACAAAGATCGGTAGTAGGCTGCCCGAATCTAGAGGACACCCGTAACCTTTACAAGATTTTATAGCTTTTCGGTGAAGAAAAACATTTTGAGGAAACCTGCATATATGTGATATATGTTATGTTATGCAACTTATGCACATTTAAGGCACGATTGATGTCGACTTGCGGAAAAATGCTCAGACTATACAATACTGTGTACTTACACGATGTAACACAAGGAATGCGAATAATTTTAGAAGGGTGTGAAATAAAAACTTATAATATAACATTTTTTATTATAACAGTTTTTATTTTCGCAAAAAAATGTGTTTTTCTTTGTTGTGAACTCTCCTGAACTTTAAAAGATATAAATATTGAAAAAACCATCAATTTAAGTTAACCTAAACTTTTTATTATTGTTTTGGAGTGAGACTACAATTTTTTTTATTGTTTGGATGTCAGTTAGAAGGTATGTCTAGACTAGATCACCAAGTGGCAACACTGCAATCAAAAAGATATTTTCTACTGACTTAGTACGAAATAATTATTTAGGAAAACATTTAAATACTTATCTCTAAAACTAGGCCAAATCCAGAGAATTTTATATAACATGTTTTGCCCCTTACGATCTCAAGAATACGCTGTTAAAATTATTCGGATTCGTCATGTTACACCGTGTATACTAGGATAAATCGTTAATAACTGGTCATCCTTTACTACTAAAAAATAACATTGTTAATTAAACAGAATTTACTTTTACTTTGCTTATATCAAATGATTTCTAATTATATGCCACTGGAGCCGAAGAAGGTAAAGGGGTATTGTACTTCATAAACACCTTTTTTACTTCTTGAAACCTGTGAAGAACACTCAATTCTCGATCCACATCAGATAAATAATAGGAAGCTATCATGTCTGCCTTTGATCGTTGGACTCGACATGAGTTTTCCTCGGAATCTGAAGAGGAATCAAATTCAAAAAAATCTTTATCCTTATTTTTACTATTTGGTGGGTGTGGTATAAAATTTCAGTTACTTCTGACAGTTAGTCAACACGGTTATTGTCACTTATTACCATAGAAACAAACTCAAAGATATCCACCCATCTTTGAGTTTAGCACATTAAAGAGTTTCCGTAGATATGCAAACCTATCTTGATGTGCCAAACTCCATATTTGTAGTTATAAAAAGTAACCGTGATTGCGATTACAATTTGTATTTAGTAACCTAAATGTTTAACTACTTTTACGATTATTTTATAAAATCTAAAATCTTGATTACTAACTACAAAACGTAACCGAAGTTAGTAATCTGTAGTTAGGTTACGTTTTGCCCTACACTGACCCTGATGTAGGTACATTTATGACATAAGACTGAGAAGAATACAGACTCGTATTAATATGTACTTTCCATAGCATTTGATATCGTGAAACACGTTCGCAGATATTATTTTTAGTTAATACTAATGTATATTAATAATAATTGTAGGTAACTATAAATGTACCTATGTGTAGTCAAGATTTAAGGGTTTAAGTTGGTGAAAAAACCAAGATTGTATTCTAAAAGTGCACGTGATTATAAAATAATGCTAGTTTAAGGTTTGATTTTTTTTGTTTTGTAGGTACTGGCGAACGGTATAATAGCGTTCGTCAAATTTAACTTTTTAGACTTTATTAATTTTCAGTAACTGATATTTTACATACCTATTTATAATTATCAATATATTATTTAACACACATCATAATACATGTAACAGCCATTTAAATTCCACATAAGCAAATACCTTAACAAAATAGCGAGTAAGTATAATAATCGCATGTGTAAATTAACCGACAAACATCTACCATTAAAATATATATTTCACGCGAATCGAATAATTGGCCGTTACACAATAATCAAAGATTATGTTAGCAGTCCTGAAATAGGTAGGAGGCAGTCTCAACATTTTATCGTTGGATACTAATGCTGGTTATACAGCAGTACCTATACAGTAGTTAGGAATATAATATGTTCTCTTGTGGCGATAGGTAATGGGTAGTTCTATGCGATTATTCAGTCGCAACAATCAAGTCATTACCATTCCCAAATTATTGACGAACTGCGTATAAATACAGGAGTCATTTTCGATTATCTTGTAGCAGACGCATGTTTGTCTGCTATTCTGGCATAATAGTCTCGCTTGCTTTTATAAAACGGTAAATAAAGTGGTGATGGTAATGAACAAATAATGTAACAAAATCGCATAGAAACACCCTAATAATAGGTGAGTGCCTAGTAGCAAGTATTATGTAGCAACGAGTTTATAGTTTAGTATAACGTAAGCTTCATATCAATTCGGTGAATCGCTATACCACACGCAATTATTGCTTATACTTTTTCACCTGTGCCATACATATCCAAACTTCAAAGCTACCTACATAATATAGTAATAGTACAAAGTAGTACAAACGTAACGCCTAGTTGGCTTGAACGCATATTTTATAATTATCGAAGTAGGTACATGTCTAACTTTAGAGAATTTATTTTGTTTGTTATAACAAACCAACCAAACAGTTTCAAATATTATTATGACTTCAAGATATAAAAGTATAACAAAACAACGTTATTATGTTACACATTATTGACAGTCATCTTCAGTTGGATTTCAGCAATGATACTAGCAAGGTGAGTGTCAAATCGTATTTTGATAGGAGTGCAACTAACAATAATCACAAAATTAAAAACAACCAACTTCAAAAGATTTCTCCAAGATCATCATCTGTGGTTTCCATCATTGGTTTCCTATCATCAAATCCTACTTTCTGAATGCAAATTCTTGTAAATTAATGAAAACAAAAGCGCCATACATGTAATGTACCTATAACATTTGAAGAGATTCCTCGATTTCTCCAAGATGGTCATCAGACTCCCACTTGGTGCCAACGGGACCTTCTCGGGGTTATACACGTTTCGATCACAAAAAAATTTAAATCGGTTCACGATTATCGGAGATATCGGGTAATATACATACAACACAAAAAAAGAGGTTGGTTAAAAAAGAGCTTATAATTATGCATTTCGAGTACATGGTTAATACCGTCTGTATATTGTAAGACATTACAGTTGCCAAATATTTAGATTCAATCGACACATTATTTTGTTATTAGAAGGGTGTTGTTCACGTTGTCCAACGTATAAAAAATAATGTTGCATCCCTTTCCAGGTTAATTTTTGCTTTATGGTCTTGGCAACACGTTGTCTGTTTCTGGGACACGGGCACGACGACAGAAGGCGTCCCTCAGGATAAACGCTCTCGTCTGAGTATGTTCCAGTGGCAAGTGCAGAGCGACTGGTTCGAATTCTGGTTTCCAGATTGGGACTGGGCAGACTCCTGCTATAGGCGGCGCATGAGCGTCGTGGCTGGTATATCTATACGTAAGTACTTGTAGTATAAAATGAATTCGCTTCCCGCTCGGCTGTATACCTATCTGTCCTAATGTATACGTAGATCTTTTAAATTACGCAACGGATTTGGATATGAGTTTTAATAGAGTGATTGTATTTTTTGTGCCAGTATTGCACCTGTGCTAAGCCGGGGCGTATGGCTAATGTACCATAGTAGACATTTTGAGACATCGGACATAATTACATGTAATTATCAGTGTGACTTAAAACGGGATATTTGACATGTAAATTATTGAACACCCGATAATTATCCATCCAATCAATTTTGAAAATTAGGAAAACTGAACGCGAATATTGACTAAAATTAAACATACACTGCAAATTATACAGATAACAAAAAATTGTTCACACACTGCTTTTGGAACTACTAAAATCTTAGTATATAACGGAATGATCGGCACCGTTCCAATGTCCCAAGTCCCAACAGCATTCTTAGCTTTTCTTAAATACCATTAATATAATATAGAATTAACAGATTCCGTAAACTATTGGTCGCTTTTCCGGTTTTCAACTAACGGACGGATAACCAACCAAACTGGGCGGATGGCAATTTAGGACAGCAAGCTTAAGCATGCTTAAGCAATGTTTAAGCATCTACCTACCAGCTGTAGGAACGGTTTCCTAAAATACTGCTGAAAGTCATTATGTCGAATATCACTCCCCAACCCATATACCGCAGATTTCATTTTGCCAAACGATCAGTTGCCAACTGTGACATTTCGCAGACGTTTCTTCGCATATTATCATATTCCAACCTAACCTAACTTGGCTGGCAAGTGAAAATAAGGCCAAACTAAAATTTGTAGATGAGTGTTGCTATATGCCAAATGAATCAACTGCGAAAACTATGTTGGCAAGTGACATTCAGCACAATGAAATTCTGCGAAAGTGCCGGTCGACATAATAAGTGTTTTCTTTTTGTTTTCTTAGGGTTTACTAATCTCGGCGTGGGATGCCTTATAAATCGGCGGACAGTACTCTCATCGGCAAATTTAGTAGAAATGTATCTCGATGTTGAACATGAGCTCCGTGTGTGGGCACTTGGTCGAGGTGCATACTTCTACACACCTTTTAGGTAATCATTTTAGTAGTTTATTAGTAACGCGGGGTACTCGTAAAAATGCCCCAATTTCCTATTCAATTACTAAGGATTTGAATGAAATTGCTAGTTCCCAAGCAGCTCTTTTTATAATAGGTATCTACATACCTACTTATTTACACAATGGAATAAAATGAAATATTAAGATAATGAATCTATGGACTGTGTATCTTAAACATAAGTTATTAATAATTCACAGGTATAGGGTTTGGAGAGCCCGAAGAGTTATACCCAAAAGCAACAACCCGGAACACGAACACGGCCCCCGAGGACACCATATCCCGCGACACGACCTCACCATCATCCACACCAGAGAGCAAATGTACCTGTACCCGTACTTGCCTCGCACTTACCACTACTCAATAAGGGCACTCATCCCCCCAAAACGATTAGCACTCCCCGATGACATGATCTTCGCAGGCGCTGGATTCGAAGACCTAACGCACATAAAGGAAAACTACAAGATAAATTATCAGACGCTACGTAAAAGGGAAATAGTTGACTGTTCTAGATACCTCGTCAAATGGTGGGGTAAATTTATATGCTTTAAAAGTAACTATGACGAGAAGATGAGAGCCGGAGTCCCTGCTGGGGGTCCGGTATTGACGAACGAAATGTACGTTGTGGGCATTGGATGTTTTGAGATTAGGTACAATGAAGATCGTATATCAGTGTTTACGGACATAAGATATTATGTCGACCACATTTACGTGTTGTCTAATATCACTTGGGGAGAGTATTACGACTATGCTTATCAACTTTATGGGAATTATTTGAGCTGGTTTTGGCTGGGCAAAAATCAGGCCTTCATACCGTCTTGGGCCAGTTTCATTATGCATGATAATTTTGCTCCCTTGGGAAAATAATTTCCTTTACAGGACAGGTTATTACTATCTACAGGCTAATACATCCTCATCATACTATCTACACATCGCAAAACATTCCAACTGAAATGAAAAACATGACGGACTCGTATATCAAATCGTATATATTAATATAGATTTTTTAAATTGTATTTTAAAGACAAGCTAAAACTATTTGCAAATTGTTATGTAATTTGAATTTCAGCGATGCTGATGATTACTTTGATCTAAGGTTAAGGTTCTAATGTACCTACCTAATATAAGTATGGTTGTAGTTGGTTAGTTGTTGATTTTTTAACCGACTTCAAAAAGGAGGAGGTTAACAATTCGTCGAAATCTTTTTTTTTTTTATGTATGTTCCCCGATTACTCGAAGACGCGTGGACCGATTTGAAAAATTCTTTTTTTGTTTGAAAGGGTATACCTTCTAGTTGGTCCCATTGTCACCGAATCCAGATCTGATGATGGGATCCTGGAGAAATCGGGGGAACTCTTCAAATGTTGTAGGCACACATGACATTTTTCATTTATTTTCGAAAACTAATCAAGTATTTGCCTCTAGTCATGAACGTTTTAAGTTGGTGATCTGATGATGGAAGGTACAACTCCTTAGCAATTAGGAGTTGGGGGATAATTCTTTAAGTGTAACATATTTTGTGTATTTTGGAAGCTATTTGAGTATTTACCTTTAGGTGGTCATCCTTTCATATTGGTGAGCTGATGATGAAAGGTACAACTCCTTAGAGATTAGGAGTTGGGGGACAATTCTTTAAATATAACATATTTCATGTATTTTTGAAGCTATTCGAGTATTTACGTTTAGGTGGTCATCCTTTTATGTCGGTGAGCTGATGATGGAAGGTACAACTCCTTAGAGATTAGGAGTTGGGGGTAATTCTTTAAATATAACATAGTTCATGTATTTTGGAAGCTATTTGAATATTTGCTTTTAGGTGGTCATAGTCTCATGTTGGTGAGCTGATGACGAAAGGTATAACTCCTTAACGATTAGGAGTTGGAGGATAATTCTTTGAATATAACTGTCATACATTTTCGAGATCTATTCAAGTGTTTGCTTAGTAGTTATGACATGTTGGTTAGCGGTTAGTGATTCTTTAAATAATATAGATTCAGATTTTCTGGCCTATTATAGTGCAGTATATTCTAATTATAAATATTTAGAGCACACTAAATAACGATTTTACACTACTAAAAAGCAAAAAATAAAATATTTTAAAATAAAAATTAAACCGCCTTCAAAAATTAACCCAAACTAAAAAGTAAAAAATAATTTTAGTTCCTACTTCTTAGGATTTCCTACCCAAACCTTTAAACCTTTTACCCTATTCATTGAAATAAAATATTATGGCTAGGTATCCTACAGATTTCTTAGAAGTCGGTGCCAAGCCAAATATGTTCACTTCGCGAGTATATGATTGTATTCGATAGAGCTTTGTAACTTACTGTCACTCCGGCTATGTTTTCATCAAAATGACTGAGGTAGATCATTCTGTTGATAAAAACATAATCGGCGGCACTTGGCCGCCTTTAATAAAACATATCTCGGCTTTAATAAAACATATACCGAAAATACCTAATCCAGTTAACTTAAAAGACCTCCGCCGAATCAGTATTTATTTTTACCTCTTTTATCCAAAATCATGGAGAGAGTCGTCTGCTTGCAGCTATACCTATACCTTGCTGCGAATAACATCTTGCCTTCTAATAAACAGTCTGGTTTCAGGAAGTCTCGTAGTAAATGTCTTGTTAGTGCTACTAGATTTTTCCCGAGCGCAACAAAAAAAATACATTTGCTACTATTGATTCAGCTATTTTTTTCGAACACGACATATAACAAGCAAATATATGTGCCTAATTACTAAAATGCTTCAAGTAATCGAAGTTTTCCCACTTAAGCGATGTATCGTTCAATGACACAGCCCAACTTGTTAAAACGGAAATGTCTTAAAGTATACAAATCCATTTCATCCGATAGCTTGTAATGACGGCGACAGGTGGTCGTAAAATGTCCCTGCTGACCGATATCTTCAAGAGCCCGAACTATAAATCATAGCGCCTAAGTATGATATCGATCAGAAAGCGGAATTTTAATTTGTATGCATCTCATAACGGGACTTTGGAACATGAACGTAATCTTGGAGTTGTTATTGATTTAAGTTAACATAATTAGGTAATATGTAATGAAGTAGATAATTATACCGACGCTGAAATTCAGAACTTACATCATTCCAAGGTTGAGCCTGATTCCATGAAAACCAATAAAGTTTTTAACCTTGGGTTAAGTATGTTTCGCGTTAACCGGACACACAAAAAAGCGGTGCTTTAAGGATGTATCGAGGCGCTTAAAGTGCAATTGTGTCCGAGTTGCAAGTCACGCTGAGCCGGGGTGTCGGAAGGCTGGTAATGGAAACGTCGACCATTCGCCACGGCGTCGACGCATCCTTCCGCCCGCGGCGGAGCGCGACCCCCCGACCCCACGGCACCCACGTCAAAACACTAGCCGCTTGACCAAAAAAGTGTGAAATTATCTTAAGTGGTCTGTGTCTACGAAACTCCCTCTTAAAATCGGACTAATATAACGGTACGTTTTAAGTAAAGATAGAGGCGTAGATAAGTTAATAAGATTATTATTATACGTCCGACCGGGGTCGGAGACCGGCTTTTAGGGACGGAATGTTTCTGAAACCGTGTATAAAAAACGAGTGGACCTCTGGGATCAGTCATTCCGCGCTTGGCCAGGGTGCGCGCCTCTCCGCTCCCGAATATTTAGCATCCGCGTCGATTCCTTGGACCCTGCAGCTGATACAATCCAGGCTTCGGGCTTGTAAAGGGTGGACGTTTTGCTCGCAGCTCGATCTACACTACGGCAGTGCAATGTTTCCGGATATGACTGGAACGGTAAGTTATTATATTATGTAATACATTTAACATTATTAATGAATTAGAAATTATTAATTGACATGGTTAATTTTAACGCATAAATATAAGTACCATCGATACATTAGTCAATTAGCAAATATTATGTGAGACATGTGAATTTATTTATTTATCAGCATTGCATTAGTGTGATTATTGTTTCTCTATTTCTAATTTAATTAAAAATTGATTCATATTTTAATCTCATATCTAGTAATAAAGTGCGCAATTTCGTTAATCATGGTCGAGAAAAGCAATTGCGTTGCCGATGTCTATGTAAATTTATGACTATAAAAATAATAAATTTGGATTAAATAGATGTTGTAACTAAAATTAATTTAGAAAAGCATATTTTAAATACTTTGGGTTAATTCAGAATTTTTGGACAATAGGGAGGCTGTAGGTACAGTATTGGATGGATTACATAACATGATATATACATAAATGTACTTTATTAAAATGTACTAAAATATAGCCTCAAATATAAAAATAAAAAAATATGAGCAACGCTTATTTTTAAATATAACAAAAAGAACTAAGTATTTTCAGATGCGTTATGTCGTCGGGCATCTATAATCTAATACGAGTATATGCACAATTTGTACCGTTTAATAAACATATTATATATTCACTTGATGAAAAAAAAATACGAGTAGGTATTTCTATATATTAACCAAAGACAACAAACCAAAGTCAACCAGGCTGAAATATAATCAATAAGTACCTATTTAAACAATAAAAGGCTGCCTATGTTGTTGTTTACCTTGCCTTAATGATGGTGCATTGTAGTGGTTCAAAACGCGACGCGTGCAAGTCATGCGGTCAGCTACTGCCCATTGTACACCGTTGGGACTTCCCAACTTTTGTTTTATTATATTTATTGAATAGCTTTCAATATCGTTACGTAACAATTTAATTTGCTTATGAATATCCTGTCAAAATGCCTTTATGGCAAGAGACCAAATAGTAAATCTCATTTGACTATAATTATTTAAGATTTGTGTTTAGTGGGTAGGTAGGTATTCCGTATACGAGAATCGTATTATAGTTAATACGATTTAGTCCCCCTATTAAGAAACCTAAAAAGCTCAAAAAATATACGTTTTTGATAGAATAGTGCAGTTGTTGTGTTTTTGATTGTATTTTTCGAAATGTATTCAATTTATTCAGCCCAATTGAAAAATTAAGGGATCTATATCGGAATTCGTTTTTTCGTAAAGGTTTTTTCGTAATGTTGCACACTTTAATACCTACAGTTTGCCATAATGTTAATTTGTCCTAACATTCATATGCTCAATTTTTGCATGCCCATTGCCCTTATATGCCCTAATATTATAATTATTTTCTAATCTGAATTCTCTATTAATTATGTTTCCTAATAACGTGTGACATAATAGTAATTTGTCCTAATTATTGTTATCCCAAAGCCTCATGATTAAGCATTCATTATTTTACCTAAATCTATAAATATGCCCTAATGCCACTTGTCCTATTATTATTTTATCTGACATTTCTGGTCACAATTCGTTTTCGTGAAAGTCTGTTCCACTGTTCAGGAAACAATTTGTTTTTATGAAAATTGCAGTTCTAATGGGCCAGTAAAGCGAGATAGGTTATGACCTATCCAACTTTTCTGGCGAGAGTTGTTTGTGAAAAGGTCGCAGTTCTAACCTAACCTAACCCATTTTTCCAGCAACAGTTCGGTTTCGTAAAGTTCGCAGTTCTAACCTAACCTAACCCAATTTTCTGACAGTAGTTCGTTTTCCTGAAGGTCGCAGTTCTAACCTAACCTACTTATGGACAATCATTATTACAGAATTTTAAAACTAACAGTTCGGGCGTGTGATCTCCTTGGGCAAATAGTGATGGCCAAAATGCTTCGGGAAAATGAGCAATAGGGCGACAGTTACATTTTGGAAAACGATTGTTGCTCCAATTATTAGGGCAATATGCTATTAGGAAATAAACATTTAAAGCATATAGTTTTAAGGCAAAAATTGTTGAAGATTGCGAGGAATATGTTCAAAAACATTAGGGATATTGTTACTTAGTCAGGGCAAAAATGCTTCAACTGAATGAGTATTCGTACAACCGTTACATTATGGATAATCATTATTAGGTATGACAACTAATCATTATAGCTAATGACTAATAGGACAAACCAGTTAGCCGAGTCTTTTTTGTATGGTTTCTATATTTTCTGACTTATATTACATACAATAGATGAAAAATACTTAAGTATAGGTATTTTTCATCCAGAAATTTGTTTAATAGGTCATTTGTTTAATCGTCTGCTTGTATTAAACGACATGATACTAATTGGTTAAAGTTTTTTTGATAGATGTTCGATTAATATCATAATGAACTTCTTCTGCCCCCCGGCCGGCAAACAGCACTTTGCCGGCCGCTGCGCTAAACTAAGTTGCCGCATGCCGGCTCCGTTGAGCAAAAAAATAGTATACACACCTCGGCCGTTAAATGGGAAAGCCTCGGATCACATGTTTGTCGGCCTCAGCTTCGCCTCGGCCTACAATTGCACGTCATCCGAGACATTTCCCACTTAAACGGCCTTGGCATGTAATCTAATATTATTTACATAATGCATATTAAAATTTATTTTACAGTCTGACTGATGAATTTTGTTAATTTAAATAAGTAATTATTAAATAATATAGCCACAGATTGAAATAAGTAATAATTAATGTTTTATATTTGAATGTTAATAGCTCACATAAAATAACTTAAAAATGTAAAGGATGGGCGATGGCGGCCGGGACTTGAGTAATATAACTTTACGAGTCGGAGCTCGCTCGCCCCATTTAAAGATTATTCACGGACCGACTCAAATTACTTTATAATGTTCTGGCAAATCACTGTTATTAAGGCAATGTAATCTCAAACAGGTTTAAAACTAAATTTCGAACTAACTGTAACAAAAAATTGGGATCTAACTTTGCTTTGATCTTATTTTGACACATCAAAAATAAATATGTGCTTACTAAATAGGCAAGGTATCATTCAACTTCATCTTATTACTGGTATTTAATGTGTTTTCATTAATTACTTATTTTATTTTAAATTATTGTATGTTATTTGAATAAAAGATTTGTCTACTTTAAAAAAAAATGTTAAGGAGTTTCACAAATAGACAATGAATAGTCAGAACTAGATACACGGAAAGCATCAATGATTTACATGGCTATCGAAACGTAGAGTTGACCTACAGGTAAATTCACCAAAGCTGGCACGAATTGAATGAATGAAATGGATGACATCTATCATTGCGTGTATGTGGCCGTGCTATACCAACCTGTATCTACTGTCATTTTGACATCCACACATAGATACATTCTGTCACTTACTCGATCCATTCGTGCCAGCTTTCGTGAATTTACCTGTAACTTCAGAAGAAATTCAAAACAATTATTAAAGTTGTTCATAATTTTGTATCTTGTATCAAAACTTATGTTTACATTCAAACTTCAACTAATGAATGACATAGGTCAGGATCACGATGGTGTGGGATCATGGGGCAGAAAATCAAAGAAAACTATTTCATATTATGTCTATCGGGCGTAACTCACATAACATAACTGTCTCTAACAATAAAATAAATACAAATAATTTACGCAGTGTTATTATTACAAGTATTACTCAATTATTTAAAAAACATAATGCATCAAACAGCACCACAGAGATGTCTATTGTTAATAAGCACCAATTATTTTTTATTAATTGCTTTCCACTGAACTTGATTGAAAGGAGCGTGTGATTGACAAGTGGGTACGTTTGTATAACGCATTGTAATTACAACGGAAACCATTTTAAAGTTAATAAATGACCTCAAAAGTCATTAATCTTGTGGTTATTATGCACCAAATTATCGGACTTGAACGATTGAAGGCGCTCTGAACGGGGACTTCCTGTGTGAACAAGGAATATTCAAGAAACTGAATATAATAAGCCCTAAAATCTAATAAGTTCGTACTGTAGTTTTCTAGATGATAGCATTGATATAAATAACGTAATGGAACTATCTCTTTTCATTTATTCGGTCACGATCACATCATTATGTGTGTGAAGTACCTATAACAAAACAGTACAGACAACTAGATATTTCGTGTTACCTACCTACTAATGGTGACTAAACAAAGACTAATAGTGAATGGCGGTCTTGACATGCGGATTTTCAATGAAAGTATTTTTAATTGGTCAAATATTCACATTTTTTGTCATTGTCATTTTACACATTTTTTTGTGAAACAAAACAATTCTTTTATAAAATGTCTTCGTTTGTTGTTTTAATTTACATAAATTATAAATATTAGAAATAACATACAAAGAAAAAATAGGTTTACCAAAGCCGGAGCAGCGATTTGAACCCACGTACTCGGTTTTCTCGGCTGATGCCTAAACGCCCATAGGCTACGGTGACTGCTTTCCATCAGGCGGGCCGTATGCTTGTTTGCCACCGACGTGGTATAAAAAAAAAAAAAAACCACTCGGCCCCTCTGACACGTCAGAGTATACTCTAGTGTTACTAAACAAATAAGACTACATTTCTTTCCCCGAAGAAATCCGTGTAAATAAAATCAGAGCATGTCACTAGTACTTATACAGTAGACAATAATGTAATTTGGTTTTGTTTCAGACTCGTTTCCTTTTGAGCTTGGCGTTGCTTGCCTCGTCCGAAGCTTTCTTTCTGAAATGGGGTTCAGAAACATCGTAAGTATTTAAAATATAAGGGCATACTAAAAAAGAAAAACTGATTATCTTTATCATTATAAATAGTATCGTAATAAAATGGCTTAGCGAGATCAATATGCAAATGAGCGAATTTAATATTTGTCAAACGTCACATAGATATATTACAGATGCAGTGCAAAACTTTTTTCCTTCGGCATTTCACGGGAACGTCCGAATTAATATTGCTGTCACAAATAACTTCAGAGCACTGAAGCCCTAATTAAGACAAAACGAGAAAATTTTACATTTCCGTGAAAAGAAAAGGATTTTGCACTTTAACTGTAAGTACCTAGGTACTTGGAAATCTTAGAATGGTGTGCGATTTGTAAACAATGTAGACGTTTGATTTCCGTTCGCAAGTCAAGAACCTTCCTATTCTTAACATTTTCTCTACGTTGACTTCCTTTTGTTTTGTGCCAGTCTATCCTCACCCATATTATTCGAAGCTTTAATAACATACACATGTTTGAATTGTTATTGTAACGTGTTACTGTAAGTGGTGATTTGTACTAAGTATAAGAGCTTATAATAGTCTGTTACCCGGATTATGAAATAATTGAAGAACAAAAATTGTTTACATAAATAGTTGGGGCCAGATCGTCTAAATGGTAAAAAGCTATCCGTGTAAAGGGGCTTACCAGGTTCACAGAACAAGAAATACCCCAAAGATGGGTTTGGTTATTATTTTATGGTGCTGTAGTGTTACCCCCTTATTCATAAACGTCTGCTAACTTAACAAGCCGCTAAGTATTGTTTACCCTTTTCCTCTTGTGGACACATTGTTAAGACCGAAAGGGTCAAACAATTACTAGTGGCTCTGGCTGGTTAAGTTAGCAGACGTTTATGAATAAGGGGGTTAGTTTGTAGCTCCCGAGAACTCTTGACCTTAACTTGAGAACTTTGCCTAAGAGTAGACATTAGCCTTAATAATATGAAACAATTGTAATAGTTCAAATATTTTGGAACTAGTGTAAAATACTAATTGCAAGAAATAATGTTATTTTTATCAGTGCCTATAAACCATGGTAGCGGAGCAAGTACCTAATACTACATGATATAACTTGAAATAAAACTTAATCATAGTGAATATACAATTCGCTGAAATGTTTATTCAAAGTAGGTATATTATTTTCTCAGAATATTTCTACTCTACCTGTTTAATTCAACTATTACTCAAATCGTTCTCGCACCGAAAATCCTAATGTAGGATCTTAATTTTGTTCTAATTTGTCTCGGGTTTTTACGGAGATACCTCAAAATGCATTTGCACGAGTAGCCACTTAATACAGATGGTATATTTAGGTAGATTTATAGTAAACAGTGCCAGTTCGATATTCTCTATTGTTAACAATAATCTATCGTTACACTGCACTAACCCTCTGCCACTGTCGGTCACGTGACATATGTCTTATTATCAACACCATAAAGTTGAAAATACGTCTGCGGTACGTCACCTCGTGGGCAGAATATTTCATTTCTTGGCTTTGACCAATACATAGAAGCTAGAGAAATCCTTTTGGCAAGGTGTAAAATTGAACACAACCCAACATGATAAATATGCAATTGTACGCATATTTATGAAACACGTGCGATTTGGTGTATTAACGAATTCATGGTTTTCATGGGTCTGGAGTTGCTTAGTGACCAAAAATGCGTTGTTGGCTTCACAATTAGAAACAAACATTAACAAAATAACTTTTTTATAATCAGTGATCGGACAAATGTGCGTCATTGTTCGCAATAATGAGGACATGACTCCAGAATTGATTAAATAATTAATCATTTAATCATTTTCAAAAAATTATCTATTTCACACCGGTAGCTATGAAAACCTTTGTAAATAATCATCTTAAAGCTTCGACATAAAATTTCAGAATATTATTCCTTTAGTTATTCATTTATTCAACTTTATAGTCATGTTCATGTTATTGCGATTTGCGAACAATGACGCACATTTGTCCGATCTCTGTTTATAATAAACTAAATGTAGGGTGACTAGGGTGCAATGTGCATTTAAAATTCATTTCTCTGGTTAATCTAACTCGAATGATATTTTATTCGTTGGTTACCGCGATAGCTATATTCATGAATTTTAAAACAATTTAAACGAATTATATGGCGCAATTTAATTAATTGAACTAAATCCCGAATTAACATTTTACATCAGGGTTAGTGATCTACGGGCCAAAATTTCTAACTCAAATATTTTACAAAATAATAATATGACAGTTTCAATGATTCCCTAATTATTTTGAATAACCCGAATACAATATATGATCGCGGGTCCAGGGTAAGGCAAAGGGTAATAGGCACCTTCTGGGCAAAACATCGTAGGTCGCATCTCTGCCCTCGGGTAGTCTGTGGCCATGACATTTCGAATAAAAAAAAGAGCGCAGATAATTATTAAGCCTATGCTTGTCCTTCCTTAACTCTATAGTTAAGTGTTATTACGACATGTCAGTACACGATCAGAAAGAATAACCATCGTTGGGCGCTTCTCTTGTTCGGTTAGCCTGTCAGACCTTTTATAAAAATTAAGTACCTACCTGTGTTCCATATTTTCTATCTGAATCATTAAACCAAATTTGGACTCAAACGTAGGGCCGCCATTTTTTTGCTGACCCTATATTCTAAATACTGGAATTGATGCCTTTCCTTTTAATTAGTAAATAAATAATTATCGTGTTTTCTGATTATGAGGTATCGATTCTTTTGTTTTACATTTTGTTTAACTCGTAAAGTTTACGACGTAACAGTTGTACGTTTACAGAAAATTGTAGTAACTGTCGTCATTTTTGTCAAAAATGTAATATCATTGAGGGCTTAACTAATATTACCTCGCTTGAATCCATTCTCTGTGCAATTTATTTTATTATTACGCAATAATGTTTTCTTTTTTTAGATATTGGTCGGCCTCCTACTCAATATTACTTAATCTACTATAAGGAATCAAACAACGTATCTATTTTTTTTATTTGATTAAAATCATTAAAGTACGCGCTTAACAATAGGCTCGACTTACATACCTATTTCGTATTTTTTCTCTTTGTAATTAAACTGGGTTGCAATTCCGGAACTACGAATAACACGATACTTACATTATACAATCATCTGTTCTCTTTTTGCTTGTGCGGCTTTTTTTGACTACCACCGGAACGGAACCTATTAGATCGGTATTTCGTCGCATCAAAATAAATGTGTCAAAATTTAAGTGAGACATTCTTTTATTGCTCGTTGTAACTTTGTAAGGATTGAGCAAGTAACTTTCGTGAGTAAAGAATACTCCACGCGTATACCATTCACAGTAGAATCCAATAAAAAATAGACAAACCTAAAAGCTTGCATTATTCCATAATCACGCACTTTCTTAAAACCTTAACCACGGTTTAAGGTTTTAAGTTCGTAATAAACCGTGGGATCCCGTACATTTTTAGTTAAAATTAGGTATTACTAAATAATATTATGTCTTAAATTTTTTTTTTTTTATCTTTACAATTTAATTAAATAAATAAATACAATCATACATCAAAATACAAACATAATAACAAAATTTTACACTTAACCTAACAGAAATACAATACCCTAGAAGTCTAAACCACCCTGCATCGTTCCCGGCCCAAAGGTGCCCATTACGCTCGCCGCGTTACCGCGTTGAACCGCAATGGACAGCCTTTGAACGAGGAACGACCCAGAGCGAGGATCGAGACCCCTCTCCCTCAAACGCCTACCCACCTGCCTCAAAAAATTCTTTGCCTCGGAGCACCAACATCCCGTGACCTCGACCGCCAAAGCTACAAACAAATAATTGGTATTACTTGTAATAGTTATTAGTATAAACGTAAAAATATATCTGCGTACGTGTTTCACAATTCATATCAAAGACGTCAAATACTATGGAAATGGCTTTCGCGATCCCTAGTGACAGGACTGCTCTAACAGATTACATGTATATGAACTTAAACTTGGGCGAAATCAATAACATGATAGGCGAAAGCCAATGAAATCAGTGTCTCTTATGATTTTGTACAACATTTATTAAGAAGTCAAATTTAAAAATGTATTGTTGACCGAAATGTATGGAAGAGTGGTTTATTGGCTAAACATTTTTACACTGTTGAACTAGTATTAAAAGTGAATCAAAATCAATGAAGGTATGTTTTATTATCTTCCATCGAATTTTTCAGCGTACTTAGTTTATGAAACGTTAAAGATACCAAACTAGATTAACGTATAAAGTTAATTGGTGACTTAATTGCATTTTATCTGTAAAACTGTGATAATGTTAATTTAAGTAACAGAGCAAAACTGTACCTAAGTAAATTGTAAAAATGCATTACGTTTTCGCGTCTCAAATTTATCACGTCAACAATAGGTACGGTCAGGTCTGATAATACACTCAGTTTTTGTAAATTTCTCATGTACTGCTGTTGATGCCCCAAATAAATAAAATAAATAAATATCGGTACAATTGAAGCGGCCAAAATATGTATACAGTATCTTAATATTACAGCGATAAGGTTATGTATGGATATTATTGGCGCTACGTTTGTATCGATAAGTTTAGAAGTCAGCTTAGTTACAACGCGTTGATGTCTTTTGCGTAAGTAGTAGCATACACGGCCTCTGTAGCCTAGTCGGTAGCCTGTCACAGTTTGGAATCCAGTTAATGTCATCTCGTTGTGTGCGAGTATTTATCATTATCACAAATAATGACATGGATGAAATTTTTCTACCTTTTCATTGTTTGTGATACCTAAAAAATAAGTGTATTTGTATTAGAAACAGAATAATTAATTGAGGGCAATTGAAATTTAAACCCCCGGGTCACTCCGACACTATGTCAAAGTGACATTGCGTAAAGAATCTCTTACTACTAGTCATTTTGACAAGGATCTAGAGTGGCATAGGGTTCAGATTGGTTGAATGTACCTGTATGTGTTTGTGTATGACTTGTGTAAGATTGTCCCATTAACATAGGATCATATTGACCAGAACTAAAAATAAACCAGCATAACATGTTTACAGCCCCAGTTTAAAATAATGACCCCAATTTTCTTAGCTCTCTGATCTTTTCAACGATTGCTGATTTCCTTCAAATCCTTATACTGTAATACAAGTTATATTTATATTTAGCTATATTCTTTATTTCGCTTGTTTCAGCAGGCAGCCGTCGTCTCAAAAATGGGTTCAGTCTCTAGGCCCTAACATGTCCCCCGCTTATCGGTATCAGTACTACTCGCCGTACGAACCCCGGAAGGTGTACCAGATGGCGCCCCAGCAGTACCAACAAGAGATGCCGATGCACGCGCCGCAGAGCATGCCCATCCCTATCAGCGTCCCCGCCGGCGCCAGCCTCACCCCCGTCTCCCTTCAGCATGTGCAGCTCGTACCCTGCATGTGCCCCGTGGCCCCCGAAGAAGCCGAAAAACTACAGGAACAAGTCGGCCCTGGACCCTACTTGGCTCAAACCTACACTCCACAGTCTCACCCAATCCCTCAACAAATGACTGTCGCCGCGGCTGACAGTACCAAAATCTCATCAAACCAATAAACATTTTGCGTATCTGTTACCGACGTTTTAGCACAACTATCTAACGCAATAGTGCCTTATTGATAAATTGCGTTTGCGTAGTCTCTATTGTCAAACAGTTGCGGGGCGACGCCGATTGATTGAATCGGTATTTTTCAATATTTTTAAGAATCCCACCAAATGATTTATGTTTTTTACCTTAATTTATTTTTATTTATGTGCATTCATGCCAAGACTGATAGAGTAAGTGAAACAAGTGTATGTTCTTTTTAAATAAAGTAATGTAGAATATATTTGTGAGTTTTATTATTTTTAAATAGCAACTTAAGTCTCTATTATCTCTATTACAGACTGTACCGTAAATACGTAAACGAATAAAGAAACTGAATTTATAGAATATGAAGGGTCCACGGAAAGAACACGTCTAGTCAATTCAAATTACAAAAGGAAAAACCATCTTACTTTTAACTTAATAAAGTGTGAATTTGCCCTCATTTTTTTAAGCACTGGATATGTTTTTTTTCCGTGGATCTTTCATATAACTTTAGTAACAATAATAACTTATTGATATACCTACTCTTCCAAAAAATATTACAATGATCTATGCATACATTTACACAATCAGTAACATTATAAAAGGTTTAACATTTATAGACGCTTAATCATTTCCAAAATACAAAAATTTTATCATCGCACGTATAGGGAAACGAGGTTACGGTCGAATGATTGTCAATTTGCGTATCAAAGAAATTGGCATGATCAACGTAACGAAGGCAAATAACAGTACGGTGTCGTAAGTTTTCCATTAGTCAGCTGGAATTGTTTCGGATATGTGCACAACAGAGCCCACAATAAGTTCTTCGCGGGCACGCGCCTCTTTGCACGAATGAGCTCTGTGGGTCTTATTTGTTTTTACTAATTTAGGTAGAACCTCCGCTAGCTGGCGCGGACGCCCGCCGCGTGCATGCTCGCGGGTCCCGCTCAGTATTAAAATTCGTCGCACGCGCCTACATCAGTTAGCGCCGTTCATATAACTTCTTGTTAGACGAGCGTCCGTTGCTAATAATCCGCGTCTGCTAGCGTAGGGTCTTAGGAGCGCGAGTAAGTCAAACACCCGAGAAAACAATTTACTAAGAGCGCTCTTTAGACCTCGTAGTTTCTTATTAATTTCGTGGACTAAGCAGCACCAGTAAGCCATAACGCCGCGGCCACGACATCGGTCTAAGGCGACCGGCTTAGCGGAAAACGTATGTGTTCCCTCTCGTACCCATATCGGCATCCCGCTCCAACTCATGGATTCGCTCGCCGCTGGTCGCCTTAGACCAATGTCGTGGCCGGGGCATAATACTCGATTCGCTTCTGCTTGTTAAGCAATGGGAATGTACGGCGTACGCCTGCACTCGGAAATGGCGGGATCATTACGCAAACACTTTCATTGTGTTTTCGATCTCACTAGAATGATACCGAACATACAATCATAAAAAATAAGCTAGCTATTGTTACGCCCTAGCTTCTAACTGTAAATTTGCGCATGACCTAATTAACGGATTAGTAAGTAACTTAATGACAGCATGAAGCTGTTCTATAGGTAGGCGTATTATTCTGGTTCGAAACAGTTGATGTAACAACAACAAAAGGAACCATGTGACAGGAGACTATGGGCCTTCGACTACTAAGAAGTTTTCTGCTCTGATGGCAAAAGTAAATGTGTATTAGGTAATTCGATTCAAGAAAAAAAAATGTTGGTGTTTTATGGTGACAGTAAAACTGTATAGAATAATACTAGGTAAGTATTATTAGTACGTCCAAACGTCCATGCTGCTAGTTATATAGATGGTGTAAGTGTAAATAATCGGCTACGTGGTGAAGGCAGAAAGAATACATTTGTCACCACCCCAACTCTTCCCGTGGGTGTCGTAAGAGTCAAGTAAGGGATTGAAGTGTCACTGATCATTTATTTATCGAAGATTGATGATGGGCAGCAGCGTCATTAATTATAGTGGATACACTACTGCGATCGCCAACCCGCATGCCCAGCGTGGCGATTATGAGCATTTATCTCCTAATGGAATGATACGAGGTACCTATTAGGAGAGGCTTTAGTTCAGCAGTGGACTGATATAGGCTGTTGATGTGGAGTATAAATAATATCAGCTACGCCGAAGACATGGCGCTGGCCCCATCGTCGGTTGGTACATTCATTTAATTGGTTAGCATATACAGGGTGATCGTAAGTATACCGACAGACTACCATACATTTTTGATGTTAAAAGAAGTAAAAAATATTATGCGACATATAAGTAATTTTAGGATATTTTTTTTACTTATTTGTGCTTATTACATTTTTTTATACATGACCAGTAATAAATTGTAAGGAAAGATTTTTATGAGGGTTTTTAATTGAAAATATTTCTGAAACTTTTTTCTCATTTTCTCTAACTTTAATCAGTCAGTATGTCAGGATGAAAACTATTAGTGTGAGAATTTTAATAGTTCAGGCATTTTTCAGTGACTTAGGATTAGGCTTGGGACTTTTGGATGCTTGCTATGGTTCTGGCATCCGCGGAGTCGCCATTAAGTTAAAAAAATTGTTGGAATTCAAAGTCAAAGTTTGGAAATAAAATGTATTAGATTGCAACACATAATATATCTATAACAATATGCAATTCATTTTATCACAAATCTATTACACACGGTTTACCCTTGAATCGCCGACAAACATTTAATCGAATATTGTTTCAAACACAACGATTCAAGTATTTTCATTTCATCGACAAGTCGTTCTGTCGAAGAATCGTTTCCAATAAATCAAGGACTTTTAAATGGTACTTGAGTTATTTTGTGTACCTATAGCTTATATCGAGGTTTTATGTTACGGGAATTTTTATTTCAATTTGTTTTAAATTTAGTAATAGGTATTTATTCCGCATAATATTATTTCATTTTCTAATATTTCGTTATAGAATCTAGACGCAGTTACATCGCAGTTTCTGGGTTGCAATAAAAAAAAACCTCGAAGATTAAAGCGGGAGCAAAGCTCCTTAGTCTTCCAACCTTTTTTTTTAAGGAGAGGAAAAATGCGTTACGCATACCACCCGGGTGTGGGGACTGACCCGGGTGGTTATGTGGGACTCCTCGTTACGGGCTGATGGGACCCCGAGTTTACCCACTAAAAAACCTCTCCGTCTGCCGCCGTTGTGCTGTACGGTGGGCTGCAGGAACGCTTGCGCTTGCATCTGCAGCACCACCAGCACCGCTCCGAACTTAAGAGCGCCGCTGTTTTGGCCTCAATTTAACATCCTCCCATCATTCCGCCTTCAGTGGCCTAATGCTGGTTGACGGATGGCAGGCTTCCCCATGCGTGTCATCCTATGACCACTCTACGGAGGCAGGCGGCGGTCGTGTGCGGCCCGTCTTCGTCCGGCTCGCTTGCGGCGCCTTTGGTCGGCCAGTGGGTCGACCTCTCTGGCCCGCTCCGCCAGTTAAATTCCTTCTGTTGCAGGACTAGCTCGCAGAAGGTTTTCATCGCTTTCCAAGATCTGTCGCTATCGACCATGGACTTCACCACGGCTGGCAGCGACAGATCCTGCCCCACTATAGCCATCAGGTCGTCCCTTTCTGGCCCCCACACTGGGCACTCGTCCAGAGTGTGTTGAGCGGTGTCCACCGCTGCGCCGCATTCATGGCACTCTTCCGTCGGCTCCCTGCCGGCAACTTTGTGCAGATATCTACCGAAGCAACCATGCCCCGAGAGAATCTGCACGAGCCGGAACATGAGGGAGCCGTGTGTCCGCTCCAGCCACTGTGTCATGACTGGGCGTTAGTCTTCTAACCTAACCTATCCGAGTCGGATCTGCCCCGGAAGGTTTTGTTCGCTCACTTCGCTCGCTCACTCGGCCATTTTCTTTACTTTTTTTTTTCAAAATATTTATTTCCAAAACTACAATTTATGAACATAGAGGTTAATTTTGGGAAAAAGTTTTTCCTATGAAACATGCTTATTTTAGCGTATTCTGAATGCTAAATTAATAAAAAATACGTGTCATAATGCCACCAACAAGTCCTCACCCCCTTTGCTATAGTCCAACCCAGCCGAAAAATGTATAAATGTACGACATATAAAAAAGTATTGTAGTAATATTTCAAATAAATGAATTTCAATATTTAGTAGTTGAGACAATTAAAATAATTTGAAACAAATCACTGATCAAGTGATATTCGTTGAATAGTTTTTCAGAGCCGTAAAAGTTTTTTTAGTTGAATAGTATGTGTAACAAAAAAATGCGATACGAAATTCCTAGTACTGAAGTTTCGATGAATCGTTGTCGATGAAATGAAAGTCGATTAAACGCTTGCCGGTAAAATGAATGGACATCGGAAAAACCACCTTAATTTTAACAGAATAAAGTGTGAATTGATTTTTATAAGCACTGGACATGTTTTTTCGGTGGACTCTTCATATGACATTATAGTCTAAAAATGTGGTCAGAAATACACCTTTCAATTTTGTCGGGTTACTCACTATCCACCCTGTATTATGTGAATGATAAGGAATTTCTCATGGACTGGTGTACATTGTGGAAAAGAAGGTGTACAGTCTGTAGGGCTTCTTATACGAGGGCCCGGATATGTCACACCGTTTCATTAAATAGATAATTATTTATAAAAATTGTACCGTTTTGAATTAGTCTGGATCGTTAAATACGGATATGGGGCAGTAAATACCTAGCTTACAGTCTGAAATTTCTAAGATCTAACATTTTACAGTTTAGTAATGACCCTTATATCGACGACGATAAGGTTATCGAAAAAATGGTGAGTCTTACCCTCATGTTAATAAGGATTAATATATAACTGTCAAAAGTTCATTCTTAGAAATCATATATATAATTCATTGTCAGACAAAACGCTTTAGGGTGTGGCTCTACTGACGCGGAGAGGAGCGGAGCTGTGGGAGCTCGGCCAATGAGACCGCATCACAGTGTTCCGAATTCGAATTTGAACTACGAACAAATAAAACATGGAAGCCGCACTCCATATTAAATTGCCTTTCAAAAACGGTCCTAAATTTTAGTTGACAAATATCACCCCCTCTTCAATGCATCCGGTAATGAATTTCAATATCAACCTATAAAATTGAAAACGCCATTTAAAAATAGTTGTGACTGGTGTATCAAAGTTTTGATTGGCTATATTCTATAAACATTTGTCAAAGATGTTGCGCCGAAATATGCGTGGTGTTAAAAAAAGCGCTATTTTCTGCCCATCTTGACACAATTAAACAATTGTTTTTGTGGGCATTTTTGAGTTGGCGTTAGCCGTCCATGTTTTATATGGTCGCAGAATTTGAAGAATGTAATTGGTCCATTTTGCACAACTCCGCTCCGCTTCGCGTCAGTGGAGCCGCACCCTAAAGCTTTGAGTCTTTGAAGAGATTTAGACGCTAAGCGTTTAAGGCTAGTAAACCTCCCGCAGCAATATTTTACAACTAGGTACAGTATCCTCACGTATCGTGCGGGTTCGCGCATTTTGCTAATAAGATTGCCTATTGCAGTCATTTAAGGGCACATGAGAGGGAACTCAATCGAGCCCTAGACTAATTAATTAAGTTACAGTTGCTGTAGCCGAAATTGACCTTGCGATATACATATATACATATAGATAGGTATTTACATCAATAATAACTTACGCACAGGAGCTTTCTGGATTCGAAGTGAAGTATTAGTCACAATCACTTAGGTCACCAATACAGCACACAAAATATTAAAACGGGACTTCAACAAACTCAGTTGCAGCTCTGAAGTCCTATGGCTACATTGTCCCGGACCACAATACACATCACATTTAATTGAACACTTATTTTGATATAAATTAATTATTGTCCATCTCACTTCAAGGTCACATTTACGCCACCATTCTTTCATCTGTGCTTTTATTGTTTGCCTTTTTCAGGCATATGGAAGCACATTCATATCAACATATTTTCTAGATGTTTTCTAATGGTTTTCTAGCACTCTAAAATGACATGACAGACTTTTGTAACAGACTAACTAAAACAAATCTATGAGTTTTATAGTCCAGCAAAGAGTTGAGGAAAAACAATATAGCCCTATTTTTTTTCCAATCCAGACAAAAAGTATAGATTAATTATATTATTATTATTTTATCTTTCACGTCTCACTTTCTCATTTACAGTATGATATGATTATTCTTAGGTATGAAAAGTATGGATATCATTTCACGAAGTTAATGGTATAATAATTACGGACGGACATGTTAAATACTCCTGCGTAATGTTAACAGCTAAAACATACACGAATGTTATAAAAAGGTTAACGAATCACGAATGTAGTATAATCGATTACGACTTTGTATAGACGTAAGCGGGGGTTTCGATCCACGCCACTAGTACTTCATGGGCGCATTGCGCAAGAGCAACCACTTGTGGCTGGGGGTACAGTCGCCATCAGACATATGTTCGCCAGGGAGCTCACAAACATCCGAGTAGGTTTCTATTGTCATACCGTTAGAAATAAAGAATATAATACTTGGTTAGAATGCACGTTCAGGGTGCTTAGCCAAGTTGCCAATCACTAACGCGTAGCGTATCGTAGTTTTCCCTCTCTGTCACTCGTTCGTAATAGTGCGACAAAGACAGTTAGCTGCCTTTCGTTAACGATTGGCAACTTGGCTAAGCACCCTGATGTGTTTAAGCACCTTGCGTATCTGATGGCGACGACTGTACGTGTACATACACTACCTTAAGGGGGTTACTATGACGTACTGATGACATTCAGTTTAGGTTCAGGGAAAGGGACAGTGATATACGATTGGTATAGCCTTGTCCCTTTCGCTCAACTTAAAGTGAATCGCATTAGAACCTTCATCATCAGCCTATGATAGTCCACTGCTGGACGTAGGCCTCTCCTATTAACTATGCATATAAACACATTAGGAGGTAAATACCTACCCATAATCGCCACGCTGGGCAAGCGGATTGGCGATCGCAGTAATGTGTCCACTATGATGACGCTGCTGCCCATCATCAATGTTTTATCAAATAATGGTCAGTGACACTTCAATCCCTTAGTCGAATCTTACGACACGACACCCGCAGGAGGAGTTGGGGTGGTGACAAATGTATTCTTATTGCCGTCACCACACGGCATCTACGTCATGGTGACCCCCCAGAACACATGTTAAAGGTACAACAAGTCAACTTATTGGAACACTAGGGCACATATAAACGACATGGTTGTATAATAGAGTGGCATATACCTATATTATTATATATTATGTACAACCATCGAAACCCTTAGTCAATTTGATAATGTATTTCATACAAGCAACCTACACAATCAATGGGTGATTTATTGTTGTTGCCCAAGCTCACGTCTATAAGGCGATATTTGTTGTAGGTACAATTTTCTTTTCAGTCTTTATTTTCAAAATTGTCTAATTTATATACATAAAGTAAATCTAATTAACCTAACCTACAGCTAAAATTGACCCATGTGGCATTTCCTATATGAAATATGAAATGTAGTGTAGTTTATAATTATAACATAGTCACATGAAAACTATAATACCGGTAGGTACAATATGTAAGTCCCAAAGATCGTTCATGTAAGTGAGCAAAATTTTCGTTGAAAATGAATGTCGAGATAATACAGGGTGTAAGTCTAATACGGGCGAAGCTCTTAACGGGTGTTAGTTTTCGACATAATAAGTACATTCAAATAACTTTTACTTAAAATTAGAGCAACAAAATTTTCCATACAAAATAATTCGGCGCGCAATGTACAGCAACATACGCGAGTTAAAGATTCGATGACAGCTAATTTCAAAAGCAGATGACATAACTGCCATATAAACAATAACAAATGTTCGTACCTACATTGCTGCTCCGATAATCTTAAAAAAATTCTGTGGGGTCATAATTGAGAGTAACTTTAAAAAAAACCTTGTAATCCATGATTACACTAATGAATCCCATGCCTGGTTTAATTCATCGCCCGTATTAGACTTACACACTGTATACGAGATGTACGAGTATTTAAACCTGCCTCTTTAGAGTATTATATTCTTTGATTTAAACTTGATTTAAACGCTCTTGTCAAGTCTGACAAAAGCACAACAAAAGGATCCTGTTACCTGTGGTTATGATGGCCCCTGTGCACATTGGCCCAAAGTAGGCTAGTTTAAGGGATGCCGTTATACGAAAGAGGAGCAAAGCAATCTCCCGATCTCGCTCCATCGCATAGTTGTGTTTCTTAGTTTGGGCCGCGTTGAACCAATGCAGGCCTTGAAACAAGTAAAAAATAACAAGATATGAGACCTTTTCTGATCCTGACCTGTCACGTAGTTTAAAATATATATTGCCACTTTAATGAAATGACATACATTTCTTACATTATAACCTATCATGTGTTTACATAATATCACTAAATCAAAAATATTCCTATTTATGTATTAGTCAATCGTAATAACATTTCGTAAAGTAACTATTTTATACAGATTATGTCCCAAAGCAATGAACAGCACTCAAAGTTTTACTGAAACCGAAAACAAACCGTTAGACGACAAAATCAATAAGCTCAAGCAGTGGTATACTCCTATAGATATAAATCCTGTCTATCATAGTAGAAAAGTTAAATCTGTAATCGAATTAAATGCGATTCTCAAACAAACAAGCCGACAGGACTTACAGAAGGCTAATATAAATGAAATTGTTGTGTGTGCTTTAACTATTGTATATTACTTCAGCATGCGATTTAAACTAAGTAGCTCGATGGCTAAATGTGTTTCCCGGTGGCATAGTAAAAGACAATTTCTTAAGGCGGAAAGAATCTTTCAAAAAACAATGAATAAGCTGCTACCTGAACGCAGTGAAGCGACAATCACAATCATGCTTAGGTTTTTCACTGACATCGCTTTATGGCCTCTCGAGAGTTTCGTTAACCAAATTTTGGATATAGTAATTTTGTTCTCTCGACAAAGAATAATAGTCTTCAATATGATACTTACAGACATACATTCCGTGTTGCCCCACGATGTTTTAAATGCGAGATATCGGGTTAGAGTACTATACTATTTACTACAATATGATTTTTTGATTATGGATACGCCGAAACTAATATCATTTATACAACGACTCCTGGACTATTATGCAAATGGCGTAACTGATAGCAACAACTCGTATCAGACGAATATACATTTGAGGAGAGGGTTCAAAGCTTGCCTGCGTCGGATATTTGAGAAGGCTGCTAATCGACACCGAGTAGCTATCATAGTTTCGGTGCTTGACTGGTTCTCCACGCTCAACGGGGAAGATGAAAACATCCTACAATACTCCACCTTAGTCCAATATGCAGCAAAGGTTAGCGAAGAAGGTCCGTTAAGTAAGCGTTTACCGGACGATTTAGTGGATCGTGTTTTACATTCATTTGTGGGGTCAACGAACCCATTATACAGTCTAGTTGGCTGTCGCTTAATTCAATATGTTTTGGACAGGCAACTGAATGCACAATATTTAGTGGAGCCTAAATTATATTATGATATAACAAAGGTAAGCCCCAAAGTGGATTTTCATTAATCAATCAGTTTAATTATCGAGTACCTAGTACGAATACTTATTATAATATTATTAACTGTTACATTATTGGTATAATATTTTCAGACTAATTTGAAAAACGGAGATAGTGATAAGGAAGATATAGGCTTCATGAACCGCCATAAAGAAAAACTCAGTGAATATTTTATTTTAGCTTTGACTAATCATTGTGAGAGTAGTAACCATTTAAAAGCTTTATTCACTGTAGTCTGCTGCATGATCTTGGAAGTTCCATGTGGCATGACCGCAGCCTCTGCCGCTTTTATGATGATGGTCGTGCAAGATTTTGCTCTGCGTGACCAGAACATTTCCTTTAGGTGCAAGCACTGGATGCACGCCATTGTGATTTCTGTCATGTCCCTCATTTGCTGGGTGCACAAAGCCCCGGTTTTATGCAAATATGTAAACCAAATAATAACCCTACGTGCGAAGGTAGCCCCGCAGCTCAATCCACCTCTGTTGCAAGAGTATAATATGAAAACTATTATTCCAAGTGCTAACACATCGCTGTTTTTTGAAGATTGGGAGTTGAGATATGGACTATGGAAAGCATTTTTAGTTTCTCCAGGTATGACTACATTCTGACCTACCTACCCAATTATCATATTTATTGTAAAACTGGATTTCCCACAAAACAACAGAGTACGGTAGTTACTTATAAGTTATATTTTACATATTGTCACGTATCTAAGCGTAAGGTCTAGCTACTGGGGACGGTCAAATTTATTTTCGTTGTCTTGTTTCATACCACTCTGTTGCACTTTTAGTTGCTGTCTCGACTCAGTAGGTGTATAAAAAAAATCGGTGCACTTGTATTTCTTTTTTACTCTAGATTTTTATCCATACATCAAAAATTTGAAACAAAACATGATCTCATACAAAAATCACAACTGTGTCACGTTTTTTAGGGACAAAAAATAAGACAACGAAAATAATTTTGACCCTACTAAGGTAACAATTGCAAATGATATTGCGAATTTAAGTAAAATTTAGTTAATTTCTGGAAATAATTTAATTTTGTCGTCGTATAACCGGAACCTTTTAGTTTTGCTATATTACTTTAATTTATTACTTACTCCTTTTTTTAGTTTAATGTTACCAAGATACTAGATAACAAGTGACTGAAGATGACAGTGATGCTACTGACATTTGATTAATGGAAGTCACGTGAGTAAATATAAGTTACAAAAATAACACCTGCCTTTTTTACACCTGTATTACACAATATGAATGGAATATAGGGACATTTTTGATGAAACAAAAATCTACATAAGTAGATAACTATAATTATATTTCCCATATTGTCTTGTATAAGATCAGATTTTACTAATAAATAAAACATGGAAATCGCATCGGACAAAATTGCTCTTCAACACGGTGTTGAAATTTTATTGATAATTGTCACCCTCCTTCAATACACCACGTGTATATTATGTCAATATATTATGATCCTGTATAAAATAAACTTGCTATTTATAAGTAGTTGTGATTGGACTAGGTTTGATTGGATAAATTCTAACCGAATTTATTAAAGATCTTTCAGGAACATACATTCATAAAAATACAACGACCCCTTTATGTAGGTACAGTAAAAGTAAAGTTGTACCTACAAAATGAATACTCAGGCTCAGCGTTTGCTATTTTATCCATGAATGTAGGATTAATATGGATTTGACAACGTTATAATAATAGCAAGAACGAAAGGGATGGTCTTATGAAACTTTTTACTAGTGGAAGTGAAAAGGAACGACAATCGTCCGTCCTTATCACTGTGCCACTATTTTTTGTGTGTGTGTGCATTAGATGCTAAATGTAAGTGCCAGACAAATGCGTTGAATACGTCACTAAGTGCCACTCACACAAGTATCTTCTTAGTAGTAAGTGACTATGTCTATCCCTCTTAGTGGCACACTATGTGCGGCCCCTCGTATTTTATCTGCACTACCGTTAACTTCTAATTTCGACGATCTGCTTCTGGAACTCCAATACGCCTTCATTGTCTTCAATTTCTTGTTAGGCCTCCTTAACCGACTGCACAACGCTGTTGTTGACTTATCTTCTTATTCATAAACGTCTCCTAAATTAAGAAGACGGTAATTATTGCATGTCCCTTCCGGTCTTACGGACATATTGATAAGATCGAAAGGGACAAACAATACTTAGCGGCTTGCTAAGTTAGGGCACATTTATGAATAAGGGGGTTAGTAGCTATAGTTTGAAATGTGGATCCCTCTTCTTATCGGGCATTTACGGAAAACATAACAATTTCAATTTGTTGAAATTAGCTTCATACAGAAATACATACCTCTGAGTAGTTATCTTATCTCCAATTTTAAATCAACAACGTCAGTAGTTCATGAAATATTTAACGATATGATTGACACACGCCTGGGCGGACACAGTAGACGCCGTATATTATGTATCTTTTTGGTACGGAACCCTAATAATCGCCAAAAGCTTGTGTGACCTAGATTATCCCATGGTTCCGTAGTTGATCACCCATAAAAATACACGGTTTTAAACTTTTTACTCAATAGAAGCTATGCAGCGACCACTTAGTTAATAGACATTAACGGAAAATACCGTGAACATTTTTATTTAACTTTAACGGTATTATAATATTTATAATATATCATGCTTTCATTCTTACTTTTCGATCAGCATTTAATATTAGTGGATTTCATCGTTTTAACAACATTATCCTGTAATGTAATCCGGACATACATAACAAAAAAATACGATTTTTAGCTTCTTAAATATGTTAAATAGACATACCTATCGCATTAAATAAAAACATATTTTGGTGGCTTTCAGCGGATTATAGTATACGTAGATTGTCTAACAGGCCCTAGTACCTCGAATCTGAATCAAACGAAGTGAAGGCAAATTGTTTGAGAGGTAATTATTGGCTTTGAAACCAAAATATAGGTACTCTACATATAGGTACTTTGGTTGTGAGAAAATAAACTTTATTATTTCTATGCAACAAAACAAATAAATATAAATTAAATTCCTCGTGACGTCTTGCAAGTACAAGTACAATCAAGAGCAAAAATATGTATCAAAAGAATCATTTCATTCAGTGTAATAAGAACATCGTAACATATTTATCTTAGGATGTTCTTATTACACTGAATGAAAAGTGCAGTGATGATAAGTATTACGCAGTTTGCTTCCTAGCTTTTAAAATATTACTTAGAAAATAATGTTATGTAAGTCAAAAGGCTAAGCGGAATTCCCTATAATTTGATGTTCACCATTTATTGAAGGATCATAACGACGTTATTTCACTTATTTGCGATAAAGTACCTATTAGTTGTTGTTGTATTCTGGCCATTTTTCCGCAACTCGACATCAAACGTGCCGATTTTGCGTGGTCCCAACGCTGGCCCAGTACTTGTTGGGGACTTCACATACACCCTTGAATTTCTTCGCAGGCGTATGCAGGTTTCCTCACGAGGTTTTCCTTCACCGTAAAGCACTTGTGAATATCAAACGATATTTCGTACGTAAGTTTTTTGAAAAACTCATTGGTACGAGCCGGAGATCGAACTCACGACAGCTACCGTAGCAGCCGTGCGTTTTACCGCTAGGCCAGAAGAGTTTTTTTGTACCTATTTCCTTAATTTTCCCTAAATAAATATTTCACATATAAGTTGTAATTACTAATTATACAACATTACATACCTATATAAGAAGTAATTGCACAAGAAGGTACCTTCATTAGCCAAGTGAACTGGCCTTTAAGATCTCGCTTTGCCGAGCCATCGCAATACATGAACTTTTTAGGGTTCCGTAGCCAAAATGGAAACAACAGAACCCTTCTATTTTCATGATGTCCTTCCTCTCCGTCTGTCTGTTCGCAGCATAGCTCAGAGGCCGTTAGTACTAGACATTTGCGATTCGTAACAGGTATACATATTAATCACGTCAACAAAGTGGTAGACTAAAAAATATAACAAAAAAAAATTCAGGAACTTCTCCTAGTAATAGGTAGTGGGGGATCATTATTTTTATTTTGCTGTAATCCTATAGTGAAGGGTATCGTTTAATAGGTTTAAGAAAAATATTTTACAATTAATAAAGTTTTTTTCTTAAGTCAATATTTTCGTAGATAACCTCTCCAGATTAAAAAAATCCCCCTTGTAACTTCTTATCCATGGGTTCAAAAATATAAAAACAACATGAATAGTGGGCTTATAGAATACTTTAAAATTAAACAAATATACACACATAATCAACCCAACTGTTTTTGAATAATATATAATACTTCCCTCAATATGTATAGTAGCTGTTTCGCGATTTTTGATCTTAGAGATTAATATGTGGTGCGAGGCTTACTTATAATCAAAATGACAACAACGCATTAACTATGCTACTTAAATATATGTGTTGGAAAATCAGATTTCTAATGTATAAGCCCTTTGTTTCATTTCCATGTGTATTTTTCGAATAAATGTATGTATAGCTACAGCATTTTCAAGAAAAATGTCATAATTCAGCAGATAAACTTGAGTAGGTATCTACATACTGGTTGGAAAAGGACGACGTTCCTTCCCGCTAACGACCGATTCTACCAACCATTAACTTTCAGTATGGGACCAACATCGAAATATTAAAAAAAAAAATAATCCCTCATACAAAGTGAGTGATTAGTTAGAGTTCAATAGTATGGAAAAGTCAATTTTCCATGTACGTTTTCGATGTTGGTCCCATACTGAAAGTTCATCGTAATGGTTGGTAGACTCGGTCGGTAGCGGGAAAGGCCGTCGTTCCGTTCCACCCTGTATATACCCATATAACGCAAAAATAACTTAATTTTATGGATTATTTGTGTATTATAAAATTAATTAGGTGGTATGAAAAGCAATCTGGGTTTTAGATTCCAGTTGCAGGTATTGTATGAGTCAAAAAAGCTCCCTAAGAAACGTGTATTTGGATACTAAATACCTAGTACCTAATATACTTTTTTTTCAAAACTACTTTTTTATAATACCAATTTATTTATTTAAGATTTCGGAATGAATGGTTTATGATATATACTATCGGACGATTGGCAATTTATATGCGTTATTTCATTATTAACGATTTCACTTTCAAATCTTAGCGAAATCTTAAGCGGGGTATAAAATACTAAAAAAATCATGTTAGGCATATTAATATTTATTAATATGCCTAATATGATTTTTTTTAGTAATGAATTGTTTAGTTGGCCGATTTTGGTCTGATCAAAGTATCTCTTATAATTTTGAGATAGATTCAGCTGTAATTCTTCTATTTGTTACTACGGGACCCTTTGTGCACGAGTCCGACTCGCACTTGTCAGGTTTTTTCTTAAAAGAGAAGAGCTAATGTGAACTTTCTCGAGAACTAATTGGTATAAACACACAATGTCAGTGCAGCACGTTTACCTTGTAACGTAAAATGTAATGATCGAGTGCAATTTATTACGGTCAGTTTCACTCTCTTTAATGATGAAGTTACTATGTTCACATATCATTTGTTACATGAATGTTGCTAGGGGAAAATATATAATAAGCCCTGATTACGACACATTGTCTAAAGGAAATGTGAAGTAGCACTCTACGAGATTTTATATTTGACTGATGTTAGTAGAAGTACACGAGTACGATTTCTGCCATTTAGTACGGTCAAACTTTACATTAAACTCGCAAAGCATGCAGTATAGCTGCATTTTTGGAATGTTGTTGATTTGCGAGTTTAGGGTAAAATGATGAACGATTTGACCGTACTAATTTGCGAGTTGTCAGTTTTAATGGTGGTTGGGGGATCTTTGTACAGCTATTTAATACATTTAAGATATAAAACATTGAATTTTTGGTTTATATAGGTATTAAAAAACATGTGATTTTGATGACAGCCCTGAGGACATGCAATTATTACTGAATTGATTATTTATTTATTTAGAAAAACATTTTTCTGATTACGAATAAAAATCACCGTGTATACGCAACGCAGTATCTTCTAGAAGTAAAAATATTTAATGGACATTATGGATTACGAGTACAATTATTCAGTTCACTCCATTCACTGTGAGTAGGCGCTGGGGGCGAGGTTTGAACTTCTGTACTGTCAGGAGTCCATTAGCTACGATAGCCAATAGGCTAACCATATATAACGATAAATAGCGAAAGTCTTTGGGCTTATCATAATCCCAGACCACCAAGACATTCAACAATCCTAAAACACCAGACTTATAGACATAGATTCCAAGTATCTGTTACGAAAGAAACAAACTATGTACACTCCCGGTCAAAGATTACGGGTTAGGTATAATTTTTCATAGAAAATATTGTAAACATGCTGATTTCAAATAGATTTTTAAAATGTTTACAGGATAAGTGTAGTCGAATGCAATGTCCAATTGTAGGTACTGGAATTACTCTGATCTTACCATAACATAAAGAAAACGTCTAATTTTATCGTCAGATAACTCCGTGAATATAAAAATTGCCAAATAGAAATAAAAATATAAAGTCATTATTAAAAAGCTCGCATACAATTTTGAAAGTTTTCTTAAACACTCCAAAATTTTGCCTGCACTAAATACACTCGCGGTCAATGAATACGGGTCAGTTGGATTTTTTATAGAAAATACTGGAAATATGCTGATTACAAATACAGGGTGTTTTTTTTTCGACCGTTCAAATTCTACGTAGTGAATGTGTAGGTCATACTCACCAACTTTTACTATGGGGACAAAGTCGAAATCGCGAAAAAAAAATCAGCTGTTTCATACAAATTGGCGGCATTACGCCGGCCGAAATGTATGAAACAGCTGATTTTTTTTTCGCGATTTCGACTTTGTCCCCATAGTAAAAGTTGGTCAGTATGACCTACACATTCACTACGTAGAATTTGAACGGTCGAAAAAAAAACACCCTGTATTTATAATACAAGTGGAACCGTGCTTAACATCAGATTGTATTGGAATCGCCCTGAAGTTTTCACCCGATCCGAAAAACACGGAACTTATCGTCAGATGACTCCGTAGATATAAAAATAGCAACTCATGATTTAGGCTTAGGACTTTTCATAGCATATCGTGGTTCTAAAATCCTTGGAGCCGCTATGTGTAAAATTTTCGAAGTCAAAGTCAAAGTATATTGTAATATTAAATATAATGATTTATACCTACTGTCACATCATTACTGAATTAATTTTAATCGAACGTAATTAATTTTAAAAAACAAACTTGATTTCATAAAAAGTGCCTACGAAATGAGTTATATTAGAAACCATAAAAAAACTAGACAATTAGTATTCAAAACAAACTAGCAAAAGTCTTAAATCGGAAATAGCGATGAAAATGGCGAAAGTATCATGTTGTTTTTCTCGAAAGTTTCGAATATTTCGTATAAATTATGTACATGTAACTTCCGAACAAGAAACAAAACTGGCGTTACCTTTGAAGTAAATAGACTTCACTTCACGTTGACATCACATAGAGCATAGATTAATGATTCCAATTTATAAGTATTTTATAATAATTTTAACTCTTTAGTCAACTGATATTGAGATTTAGTCTGACCAAAATGAAAGTCACGTGTTTGTACGAGAGCCAATACATTCAGAGTACGAGCCCCGATGCATATGTTCTCGTCCAGTTAGACAGTTTTTCGAGACTATCCCGTTCATCCGGGGGAAAAGGTTTAGAGACAAAACCTTCACTATTCAATAGTAGTACTAAAGTAGTTTCTTTGAGTATGAAATATTTGGATTCAATAAATCAGAATTAAAAAAAAACTATTTTACGAGAGGTATTTTTTTAAATTTTTTCCACAATTTTTAATTTTGTAAATAATCAATGAATGTAAAGAACGCCATTAATATTAAAGACGACATGGTACACCTGATGCACTGTAAATTTTGCGTCAAGCTTATAAGCGCGGAATTACGGTGGTGAAAGAAAATATAATTTAGACACTGGTTTGTTAAAATCGATTTATTAAACAACAAAAGCGTACTTCAGATTGTTGTGTCTCTTGAAATGTAGTACATTAACCATGACTAACGTTCATACAATTTATCATTAGCATAATGTGATCATTTTTAAAATATTCAAAAATTTATAAAAATTGTTTCGAACTAGACGAACTCCACTGCATCGGGGCTCGTATCATAATTCAATAAAATAATGCAAAAAAAAAGTATTTTACACGTAAAACACTGAAAGATACAAAAGGTTCAAATTGGTTTGATTTGTTAAGTAAAGCGATGAGTTAATATTATAGCTTTTGTATCGACCGATGAAGTTTCATCTGCTGCAATTATCGTTATATATGCTTAAGGTTATTTTTGTATCACCATTGAAAAATGCACTGTTAACTTATATACATATCGCCGCCCCCGGCGAATACTAAGATAACTGCCATTACCATGGTTTTAGTGTTATGTCATATTTGAAATCTGTGGGTGCTAATGCATCTGTTGAATTTTTTTCGTAATTTTTATTCTGTTATTTATGGAGATAAAAAAAAATGCAATGTTATTCTTTGATTTTATTGATCTCTTAAATTGCCAGAATAAACGTATATGAAGATAATATCACAAATGATTATTAGCCCTTACGCTATAACCGCTCGTATCATGATATTCGCGTGAAAATCATTCTACAACAAAAAGACATCAGGCAGTTATCATTTTATTCTCGTATTAAAAATCTTCTGTCTGTTCGGATATCGTCCTTTAGTAAAGATTATCTATTTGTGCGAAACATTTAAACGTATTATCTTCCTTTTCATTTACATACGTTTGACAATCAAAAATTGAATTGGCAGATACAGTACCACGGGAAATTCCTAAAACGTACCTAGTAATGTTTGTGTACTAAATGAGAAACGAATCAGTGCGTTCAGCGTGACGGCTCACCCTACGCGAACCACTCACACTGGCAGTCTATCAGCCGGAGGACCGAAGGCCCGACAGCTCGCCCTACGCGAACCACTCAGGCTGGCAGTCTATGAGCCGGAGAGCCGCAGGCCCTACAGCTCGCCGTACGCGAACCACTCACACTGTCAGTCTATCAGCCGGAGAACCGAAGGCCCGACAGTTCGCCCTACGAGAACCACTCACGCTGGCAGTCTATGATCTGGAGGGCCGCAGGCCCTGCAGCTCGCCCTTCGCGAACCACTCACGCTGTCAGTCCATGAGCTGGAGGGCCGCAGGCCCTACAGCTCGCTCTACGCGAACCACTCACGCTGTCAGTCTATCAGCCGGAGGACCAAAGGCCCGACAGCTCGCCATACGGGAACCACTCACGCTGGCAGTCTATGAGCCGGAGGGCCACAGGCCCTACAGCTCGCTCTACGCGAACCACTCACGCTGTCAGTCTATCAGCCGGAGGACCAAAGGCCCGACAGCTCGCCATACGGGAACCACTCACGCTGGCAGTCTATGAGCCGGAGGGCCGCAGGCCCTACAGCTCGCCCTACGCGAACCACTCACGCTGTCAGTCCATGAGCTGGAGGGCCGCAGGCCCTACAGCTCGCTCTACGCAAACCACTCACGCTGTCAGTCTATCAGCCGGAGGACCAAAGGCCCGACAGCTCGCCATACGGGAACCACTCACGCTGGCAGTCTATGAGCCGGAGGGCCGCAGGCCCTACAGCTCGCTCTACGCGAACCACTCACGCTGTCAGTCTATCAGCCGGAGGACCGAAGGCCCGACAGCTCGCCCTACGGGAACCACTCTCGCTGGCAGTCCATGAACCGAAGGGCCGCAGGCCATACAGCTCGCCCTACGCGAACCACTTATGCTGTCAGTCTATCAGCCGGAGAACCGAAGGCCCGACAGTTCGCCCTACGAGAACCACTCACGCTGGCAGTCTATGATCCGGAGGGCCGCAGGCCCTGCAGCTCGCCCTACGCGAACCACTCACGCTGTCAGTCCATGAGCTGGAGGGCCGCAGGCCCTACAGCTCGCTCTACGCAAACCACTCACGCTGTCAGTCTATCAGCCGGAGGACCAAAGGCCTGACAGCTCGCCATACGGGAACCACTCACGCTGGCAGTCTATGGGCCGCAGGCCCTACAGCTCGCTCTACGCGAACCACTCACGCTGTCAGTCTATCAGCCGGAGGACCGAAGGCCCGACAGCTCGCCATACGGGAACCACTCACGCTGGCAGTCTATGAGCCGGAGGGCCGCAGGCCCAACAGCTCGCCCTACGCGAACCACTCACGCTGTCAGTCCATGAGCTGGAGGGCCGCAGGCCCTACAGCTCGCTCTACGCGAACCACTCACGCTGTCAGTCTATCAGCCGGAGGACCGAAGGCCCGACAGCTCGCCCTACGGGAACCACTCACGCTGGCAGTCTATGAACCGAAGGGCCGCAGGCCATACAGCTCGCCCTACGCGAACCACTTACGCTGTCAGTATATGAGCTGGAAGGCCGCAGGCCCTACAGCTCGCCCTACGCGAACCACTCACGCTGTCAGTCTATCAGCCAGAGGATCGAAGGCCCGACAGCCTCGCCCTACGGGAACCACTCACGCCTGCAGTCTATGAGCCGTAGGGCCGCAGGCCCTACAGCTCGCCCTACGCAAATCACTGACGCTGTCAGTCTATCAGCTGGAGGGCCGCAGGCTTTACAGCTCGCCCTACGCGAACCACTCACACTGTCAGTCTAAGTCGGTGGGCCGCAATTTTGTATGCTTCCGTAACTTTGGTGAAAATACTATAATGTGTAGCTATTAACGTTTGGGTTCATTTTATAAACATGCCTTCTTTTGGACCGACTAAACAAGCGAATCAGAGGGTTGTAGGCCAGAGCTCAGCGCTTTCATGCTACTAATGGAATAATGTAACATGAAAACGAAGCTGAGGGCCGCAGGCCCTATAAACCCAGTGCTTCCAGGCTACGCGACGGAAGAGTGATTCTCTAAAACAAATCGGAGGGCCGCTGGCCCAACAGCTGGCCCTTGCGAAGGACGAAGGCACGAAGCGATTGCACGAGGCGCTACAGCTCGCGAGGCTGAAGGCCGAGCTGCCAGAAACCAGCACTACCATGCTACACAATGAAATAGCGTAACATGAAAACGAAACGGATGGCCATAGGCCACCTGCGAAGGACGAAGGCCGAGCCTTGCACAGGGCCGAAGGCCCGGAGCATCCAAAGATATAAATATTAGTTAGCGATATACTTTCTCAAATGCATCGGTCATCGATGACGTCATCCTAGGACTGACAGAAACAGATGCTCTAAATATTACATTTTCGGTAAGCCTTCAAGCATAATCGTATTCCAAGGCAGGTTTTTTTGAATTTTAATGTCGTTTCTCTTACTCTTCTGACAGATATTCCATTAGTTCGAATAAAATTCGGGAATGCGATCGAACGGAAATGGTATTCAAATTCATATTATAGAACCCATATCAGTGCAGTTCCAGATCAAAAGTCACGGCACAGCGGAACGAAGAATGTTACCTATGGTATTATGCTGGGCATCAACAGTTCATAAGATGCAGGGAAGTGCAGTCGATCATGCCGTGGTTTATTTAGGTTCGAAATGTTTCGCTGCTGGACAAGCATAACTAAGAAGCTCTTTCGTCTTTAGACAGTCTACAGATTGAAGAATTAGATTGCACAAATTAACTGAAAAGAGACCTTAAAACAATGAAGCGTTAATTGAAATGGATAGACCGGGGAATAATATATTACAAGTAACGAACTACAAAAGGGTTGAGTTTAGCTGATCAATAGATGTGTCATCAGCAAAAGTATGAGACGTATATGTACTTATGTGTAAACAAACATTATCCATAAGCAGTTTATCTATTTTATATCCAGATTGAAAGCTTGTCGCACAATTTTCAGGCCTCGCCTCCGACAAAATTTTAATTTGGAAAGAATGTAAATAAACTTCTTATGGATAATGTTTGTTTATATATAGGTATATCATACTTTTGCTGACGACACTATTGTTCAGCTAAATTCAACCCTTTTGTGGTTCGTTAGGTAAGACTTACAAAACCGTGGATTTTATGAATGTCATGATTTATTTTTTCTTTATATTGTTTACTATAAAAGCTTGTCTTTAAAAACATTTTTTTACCTCTAATTTATTCTTTTATGATAAATTGATAATGGTAGGGAAACCTTGGCGCGCGAGTCCGACTGGCACTTGGGCGGTACTTTCTGATATATTAACTTAATAAGTGGATTGACTGCAAAATGTATAAACAAAGGACTTCACGTCTTATGGCTATATTAAATAATGTTAGAAAAATTGAGGAGATACCCGATCATAATAATAAAATTTTAGTAATGGTAAGTAATTAATTATAATAATCATTCTGCCAATTTACTTATTAGGTTTAAGTTTAACTATTTCAATAAAATTAATGCTGATTACCATATTACATTTTTATTTTTAATCTAGATTAAAAGCCTTTTTTTAAAAAAGATTAACACTCAATTTACCGGAATAATGTGATATTGTAGCATTATACTCACTAGCTTGCACCCTGGTCACCCTCTGAATAAAATTATAACATGATGGTGCAATATTTGGTGTTGGCGTAGCCGCGATGTGAATAAAATGATAATCGACATTATTATATCCTTGATGATGGTAAATTTTGACTAACTTTTTGTTTTTGAAATAACTTTTTTTCGGTATGTTTAAGAAGAGGTTACCCTATTTTTTCAGAATGCTACAAAAATTAGCTATCGTTAGAACTTTACATAATTTGCATACGTTTAGTATTAATGAAGTTAACGACAAAAACATGTTTTTATTTTCTCCTGAAAAATTAGGTTTTTGCAGTTATCATTTTATTCGCCGGGGGCGGCGATATTTCATTATACTGTTTATACTACGTGTAACCGGTAACGGGTACACCCGGGTAAGACCGGACTATTTTTTGGTGAGTTGAAAGGATGTCACAAAAAAAATGAAAAACTTATTCTCACTAACTTTTACCTGCAGATGTGATATACGTTATAAAAAAAATCAAGCTTTCAATATAAATTTACTTGATGCAGCTCAGCCGAATAGCTTAGGATTCAACGTAAAGTCAAACTTGCACTATTTTTTTTCCAAGACACCCAATCGAAAAACCTTCTTGGCTTAAGATCGGACTAGTATCAAATTTCAACTCTAAAGTAAGGAGAAGAAGGTGCATAACTTCCTGTTCAAGATGGAATCTGCAAAAAATCTCGAAAATAATCACTGAGCTGAGCGGTTGCTGCATACTAGCGAGAGGAATATAGCCCATGAGGAAAAAATACTACTATTTTAGTAGTTATTGCGATCATCCGATCTTAGCCGGGTGTATCTTAAGTCGTATAAGTCGACAAACGTCAGTTTTGTTTTTTGTTCGGAAGTTACATGTAATTTATACGAAAGATTCAAAACTTTCGAGAAAAACAACATGATTCTTTCGCCATTTTCATCGCTATTTCCGATCTAAGACTTTATCTAGTTCGTCTTGAACCTAATTGTCTAGTTTTTTTTATGGTTTCTGATGTAACTAACGACGAGAACTGGACGAGAACATATGCATCGGGGCTCGTACTCTGAATGTATTGGCTCTCGTACAAACACGTGACTTTCATTTTGGTCAGACTAAATCTCAATATCAGTTGACTAAAGAGTTAAAATTATTATAAAATACTTATAAATTGGAATCATTAATCTATGCTCTATGTGATGTCAACGTGAAGTGAAGTCTATTTACTTCAAAGGTAACGCCAGTTTTGTTTCTTGTTCGGAAGTTACATGTACATAATTTATACGAAATATTCGAAACTTTCGAGAAAAACAACATGATACTTTCGCCATTTTCATCGCTATTTCCGATTTAAGACTTTTGCTAGTTTGTTTTGAATACTAATTGTCTAGTTTTTTTATGGTTTCTAATATAACTCATTTCGTAGGCACTTTTTATGAAATCAAGTTCGATTTTTTAAATTAATTACGTTCGATTAAAATTAACTCAGTTAGGATGTGACAGTAGGTATAAATCATTATATTTAACATTACAATATACTTTGACTTTGACTTCGAAAATTTTACACATAGCGGCTCCAAGGATTTTAGAACCACGATATGCTATGAAAAGTCCTAAGCCTACATGATTAAAAAACTCGATTTACCATACGAGTACATTTTAGGTGGTTTTCTTAAGCGGTCTACATTTTTGTCTATACAAACGGACCTAACGACAATTTTAGAGTTTTTTTATAAATTTAGGGAAATTCCAATACAACCTGATTTAAAAAAAGATTTTACCTACACTAAACATATTTTTATGCTTAACCACAACTTCGTTGAAAATTCTGGCTCTACGTAAGTAGTTAAAGCGGTAAACTAGTAAGTGCAAGTAAAATATTTACACAATAATTGTGCGTAGTAAATAGTTTCAAAATGTATCGTGGAAATGGAGTAAAACCATTAAAATGACTTTGCAGATTTGCAATCGAGCCCTACTTTATTTTAACAGTTGCAATATAATGATATTGCATTTATTTATCAATCATCTACGCCGTGCAACATCGCTGTGACCGATCACTGAAACGGACCGCTCTACGGCAATTTTAGGTAGGCGTAATACTTATCTGTTATCTATTATGCATAATTATATTTTATTACATATACAATTAATAAAATATCAATAAAAATAAATATTATTAGTGTAAGGAAATTAGCCCGGTACAACACTAGCGGTAGCCCCGGCATGTCACTTCACTACGGCGTCGGGCGAGCTGTCAACGGACGTTACACGGATATGGCGCGTCGCGGTTACTCTATCTTAAAATTACTGTGTGATTGCCTTGTTAACCATTTAATAAATTATGTATTAGTGATGAAGCGGTGTTTTTACCCTAACAGCTTCAGAAGTGAGATATTATCATACGCCTACTAAAGTTGAATTGACCAAAATGGGTACAATCTATTCCGCTGGTATCGGAGTCCCATTGTTGTGATTGAAATACTTGGATTCACCTGATTCTAATGAGTGAATGCACCAATTCTACTAAATGCATTATTGCTATAGTATTAATAATAAACGACGCAATCATACAAAGTACTTCGCGTAAAGGTAACCGTTAACTTCGTCGTCATGGTAACTTATCGTGGTAGGTCTGTGGCTAATGTGAATTCATCTCTTAACAGAGTTCCTAAATATTACGCACGGTAAGCTTGTTACAAAGAGGCAGATAAGAAATATAAAAAAAAACCGGTGCGCGATGCACAGGTTGAAGATAATCTTAAAAGGGTGCCTCGGTTGTGTGGTGTGTGTTTTGATATGTTTTCAGATTTATAGTAAGCACTAAATATTACATTTATGTGGACCAAGAACAAACTACAAGTTAATGGTACTAGTATACCATAGTATACCCAGAGCTGCAACAGTGCTGCATAAGGCATAACACAATCAAAGCAATGTACCATGGAATAACAGGTGGATTGTTGTATGATGCATAAATGTTGGAACTTAGTAATCCCATTATTTAGTTGGATTTAATTAATTGAAGTCCCAAGGTAAGAGCCGAATAAAAAAAAAGTGTACATTTAACGGTGAGTCTTAACTTATTTTAATATATGTCAAGTTTAGTATCATATTGACAGATTGGTCACCATTTCTCCTGAATAAGTTCCTTGTTTACATGAAGAGAAAGAGTGGAAACTGTATAGAATAATTTTGACAGTTTCATACTAATTGTACTGTTCAGTATGTATGGACAAGTGTATTGCATTGATTTGGTTTGTGAGTTTTATCTTAGGTACATTTCAATTATTATTTACCTATGAATGTGGAATACTATGAAAGCCAAGCCGTTCAATTAGGAACAGGCCAACTATAGTCTGTGATACTTAAATAACTTAGAAGATATTTTAGTAACATGGTATCATCTTCTACATCTTTGTGGAATGTACAAAGTGAACAACATTCATAATTTGTTACAACCTATGCCATGTTCATTCACAAGAATTTGATGAAATGATCATACTCTCTCTCATCTTTTTAGTAATTATCATAATACTTCATACCTAATGATATGAAATAAGCATAAACATGCTATGCTTGTTATTCTTAATATGTGACCATATATTAGTCAGTACAGGTTATGAACTGTGCATTCTATTTGTGTACAGTCTACTACAAAAATAGGTCTTCACCTTAAGAACTCATTAATTTGTCAATATGGTGTATAGCTTCCCACTACACCTACATGCAATATTAACATTGAAGTCAACAAAATGGTAATAACTCTTTTATTATGAAATTCTACCATTTTGCAATAAGTACACTCGTGCACATATAAGACATTGAATTCCTATTAATTGTTGTTTCTAGTATGGGAAAATACTTATTTGGATTTTAAACATACAAGTACCTATTACAAGTAGGACTTAATGTAAGGCGTGAAATATGAATGCCTGATTCAGGCATCTAATGCAAATGTTTAGTATACCTACTACAAAGTCATCACCATTATCAGCTTTGTTATACAGAGATTGATGCAATGAATACTTTGGTTAGACATTGTCATGCAACGGTACAACAGTGACATGCCTTCTTGGCTCATCAAGTCATCCGCTATCTGGTTTTAACCTTATATTTCAGATGCATGTTTTCGAACAGCTACTTAAATAAACTTAGATTATCTTGAACTTTCAAGTCTTTCACAGAAGTGTCTGAGGTATTATACTGCTACATCACTTACAATGAAATGGATAAAATGATATCAATAATATTTACTTATCTAAGATTTGGGTAAGTGCAGTTGGCATATTGACTTATGGTGTTTTTGTTTCTCATTGGAAGTTGAAAAATGATCTGTTGGAAGAATGCATAACCTACAAGGTAAATTGCTTATTTAAAATGTTTAATGATTCTAACCTATTCACTGTTATTCATCATCATCATAATGATTAAAGTTGCCAGTTACATGAGAAGTTCAGTTGAGGCCACTTCATTATTTAACAATTTAATATTCATTTCACCCTCAAGGTATAACTGATATGTATTACAATTATGCTAGACGCATCATGAACAATACATTTATGTATATGACAATTGCACACAATAAATGTGTTCAGTGCTTTATAATTTGTCCAGTTACAGAGATGCTGTGTTGGGTATGATACATTTGTGCAGTACATATAGTTTCTTTAAATACATGGGAACCTCAATAATACGAACCCTCAATGTGGCAAACCTTGATAAATGGTAATACTATTTAAATTTATATCTATTGAATCAACAAAACATATTTAAGGAATTTTTGCAATGTGCTTACCTTTTATGGAGCTGCTTGGAAGTGAACAGCCAAGTTCCATATGATTATTATCATGGGACTTATGGACTGGTGTTATTGTTATATACCATTTTATGAACTTGTGTCTCTTACAGAATATAGTTACTGAAATGTTGTGGTTTACATAGCAAATCCTGTTTCTTATAAAGTACACTACGATGATATGATGACATGCAGAGAATTCTTTTCACAGGTTTAATTATTGAATCCAGCATGTACCTATATGAATGCTCTTAGTGTACAATGTTCACTATGAAATGATGATGTTCAAGAATTCTCAGATTAAGAACTGAGTTAATTGGAAGAGGTGATTCTTGCCTTGTGGTTTAATGATAATGACTCAATCTTTTGCAGGTTTGATGAATTTTGTCTAATGAAAAATGCTTTGGTTATACAGCGTTATATGACCATTCATGATAGTAGATTCATGCTGGGCAGCAGTGTCATCATAGTGGACTGGGATAGGCTGATGATATGACATATTACAGTGTTCACTATAAAAGGAATATGTTCACAAATACTCAGATTGGTACCTGAGTTAATGAAACACGTCCATCCTAATTTATAGTTTGGTGCTGATGTTGCCCACTATTATAAATTTAAAAGTGTGTCTTTTATCGTTTTCTGAATGGCTCATTATTACATTATTGACACCTGCTATTTCTCCATAAATCGGAAGGGAGACATCTAAACTTATGAGTTACTTTAACATTGTCGTTATGGCAGTTGATTATTTGCTCCTAACTTAAGTGCTAGGTGGTGTATGAGTTCGGAGTTATGTTATCCGTTGATATTATTACGAAAGAGTCTTGCTATCATTCAAATAAGATCTCAATTCTAGTTATTCACTTGCTCCTTGGTTGAGACCTAGGCTGCCTGTGAAATCAAATGACATTGTAATTGCCCGTAAGGTTACTCCTCGATTAAGAACTTGGTGGTGTTACGGTGTATGAGATCTCGTTTATATTTTGTTGCCAACTATTGTTACTTAACTATTAATTGTGATCTGATTCTTTAGTCATATAAAACATCTGGGCTGGCGCCTCCTTGGCGGTCCTAGATAATACATTTGGACTGGCGCCTCCATGGCGGTCCTAGATAATACATTTGGACTGACGCCTTAGTGGCGGTCCTGGATAATACATGTGGACTGACGCCTTAGTGGCGGTCCTGGATAATACATGTGGACTGGCGCCTCCATGGCGGTCCTGGATAATACATGTGGACTGACGCCTTAGTGGCGGTCCTGGATAATACATGTGGACTGACGCCTTAGTGGCGGTCCTGGATAATACATGTGGACTGACGCCTTAGTGGCGGTCCTGGATAATACATGTGGACTGACGCCTTAGTGGCGGTCCTGGATAATACATGTGGACTGGCGCCCCAGTGGCGGTCCTGGATAATACATGTGGACTGGCGCCCCAGTGGCGGTCCTGGATAATACATGTGGACTGACGCCTTAGTGGCGGTCCTGGATAATACATGTGGACTGGCGCCCCAGTGGCGGTCCTGGATAATACATGTGGACTGGCGCCCCAGTGGCGGTCCTGGATAATACATGTGGGCTGGCGCCTCAGTGGCGGTCCTGGATAAAACATTTGGGCTGGCGCCGAGAGGCGGTCTATATCAAATACTGGTTCCATTGCGATCTGGCAGTTAATTCATATGTTTTATGACCTTATATCGTGTTGTTTTAACCTCATTCCTTAGCAGGGCAAGCCTGGAAACGGGCGTCTGTTTGTCTAGCTGAGTATATGTAAGGTGCACGCAGCGGGTCTTACGCATTGCTGCCGGAACGCGTCAGTTGACGAATTCACCGCACTGGCAGACTTCGCCGTAACCCAGGCGCGGGAGCGGCTATGTACGCGCTTCTGCGCGAGTCATCGGTGACTAGTACGGACACAAGCAGTCATCCCAAGGCGCTCTACGTCGCCGGATACAACTGTGAGCTTGTTCCATTACTTTATTGGCATTATAACATTCATCATTCGAGGAATGTGTACATCAGTAATTGTGTGATTATTCAAAAATCAATGATATCATGTTACTCGTAAGTCTGTCTGTACTGTGTATAATCAAACAAATTCGCAATTAGCCAGCGAACACTTGACTGATTTCATGATGTTACATTTATTTTATTAATGTCATTAATCCTTTTAAAAAATGCTACTAGATGGCGCTGTCCTAAGTGCATAATAGTCTCATACATAATGGCGATATATTTACAAGTTCAATGTCAAAAAAAAAAAGAAAAAGAGTTTTCATTAATTGCACATTATGCAAGTAAATGATATCACTTTAATCTTGGAATCGCTCAATGAAAGTATTAAAATTTGTATACTGACTATACTAAAGATTTTAAAAAAAAAGGGGGTTGACCTGGTTCTTGCCACTCCACATTAGCACAATTATAATAAGCCCAGTTGATAAAAGGTACATCGTCATTTGAACATATCTTGTCTGTCTGTCCATGTTACGCTTGACACTGACGAAATCGACGAATCGGTTCGTGGACGACGGAACGTCGCACATGTTATAGATTCATGGCATTCAAGACCTGTGTATGCGTTACGCTTAAAACGCATTTGTTCAATTCGCAGTGTATTGAACCTATGAGACTTCAGTCACACAATTTGGGTGCTGGGGCTGTGAAAGTTAGCGGCCTACGGTGAGCTTCTGTGAAGACCTGAAGAATTGACCTTCGGGCCGAAGGTTTGGTCAGTGAATGGCCGAACTGTAAGGAAATTAGCCCGGTACAACACTAGCGGTAGCCCCGGCATGTCACTTCACTACGGCGTCGGGCGAGCTGTCAACGGACGTTACACGGATATGGCGCGTCGCGGTTACTCTATCTTAAAATTACTGTGTGATTGCCTTGTTAACCATTTAATAAATTATGTATTAGTGATGAAGCGGTGTTTTTACCCTAACATTAGTATGTGTTAATACAATGTTTTTTATACCGACATAATTTACCTTAATGTCAATAAACTAATTCTGTATCGAATGCAAGCTTAGTACAACATTTTCGAATTAAATGAACTGTTTGAAATTAATGATCAAACTATCTTCGTTTTATTTAAGATTAGAATTATCTGTCAAACGGGTGAACAAAGAAGCAGTGGTCGTAAACCTTCCTTCTTCGATTTCGGCCGATACCACTGAATTTCTCGGAACTTATGTATATACATATCATTTGATATTTACCGATAGCTGAACGCATAGTTTTCACATTTATTATTAATTTGTTGGCAAAACTGTATTTAAAAAAAGTTATAAGTGTTTTATAAGCAAGATGGCGGCAACTTAGAAAAAAGATATACATTGAAAGTTTTCGTTTAGTGTTTGGCGGTTTTTAAGAATGTTTTTTTTATTTTATTTGTAACTAATATCGTACCGATTTTACATTTACTGAATTTAATGAAGTTTACAGTCTAAAATTTAACAATATTTGCATATTTAATCTGGCTTACATTATGCACTCCCAATACTTTTAAAAGTCATTCATTTAAGGATTAAAACTATCGGCATAAAAGCGGACACGGTGTCATAAAGACTGAGCAGATAACAATACTAAGACAACCCTACGCATCGGCAACGTCGTTCAGTATTTGTCGCCATTATAGGCGGTCTGGGACGCTCTAATGTAGTTTGAATTTGGTAATAAATTAGAAAATAAAACTCAAATGACATACATAGTTTTATTCACTGTCAGTGGAAGAGTCCGAGGACTCGGAACCAACAACGTTTATAATAATTTTTTCCACAGTGTTATCTATTACATTATCTAATTTCATTTAAAAAAAGATATTCTTTTAAAATGTTATATACCGTAGCCAACGATATGCCAGCATTCACACGTTCCGATTTAGTGGGATATTCCTTTCTATGGCACATTTCTTAATTTGTAAATATTCACCACCATCCGCATTTCACTGGTAGTCACAGGATTTTGCTTTCATCCATTTTAAATGTGCACCAACAAACAAAATATCTAAATAGATCAACAAATTAATAACGAAATTGAACAAAAACGACAACAACAATCTTTAAGTAAGCTAACAGCAATATAAAACACAACCGACTCAACCGACAACAATATGAAGTCGAATGACAGACACTACAGACAGTGACATTTTAAAATTGTGTGAGAACTCTGCCTCTTTAGGTTTTTTAATGTACAACCTTTCCATGAAAAATTGCAAACGCAATTTATTAAAATTATTATCTTTTCATCTTAGAATATAAATTAACTACCTAACATTATGTTTCTTATCTGTTCACAACACTGAGTAATGTGTATTAATATAGCATGATAATAAATTCGTGATATTTAATAACTCGTATTTACTGTTCGATCCGCAGAATTCGCCTGTAAAAAAACCTTATATCTCACGTTCTGCGAAGGTCTTTCAAATGCTAAAAAAAACGAAGTATATGGCAAGCAAACGATTTTCTCAACTCTTTTTCTCCGTCTTTTATCTTGTATCAATAAATAACTTAAGGTAGGCTGATATCCTGATTTACTAATAAATTTGACAGAGACGCATGTGTGGACGTATATATTCATGAAACGTATTATGACAGCATTAAGTTTTGGTATGGATCTAGGTCCTATTTAGCCTATATAGTATGATTTGAGTTACTATTTGCATGAATACGCTGTTACCCACTAGGTACTGTTGTAATTATGCTGTTAATTACTATCGGAAGAAGCGTTAATACATTCAGAACAATCTCGAAAAGTGTAATCCCACTGTTGCCGGATCGTAGAAAAGAGATAGCGCTGTGAAAACTTCGCATTTGAAACGGGACGAAAAATGCAAGCACTCCAGAATAGGGGATCAGTGCCTCCGTCGGTTGGATTCATGCAAGGCATATATAAGTATTGACAGAAGCATCGGCTTCCATTGTATATCGGCAGTTAGCGAGGTGCGCATCATTTTCGCGCTAGTGTGGGAAAGTGATTTTCCGGAATAGCAACGCCAGCGCCTATAAGATCGGTGATTCGCACGTTTCTCTCCTCGCTTTTTGCTCTGAGAGTTACATATGTTATCTTGTGCTTTCCACTTTGTTAGTTGACAATAAGCTCACTGTAATGGATTGTCGAACAGTGGTAAGTGTTTTTGCGTAATTGTAATTATTATTACCTATCTGCATTTGCATGTTCCGAGTTATTTAATGAACGCATTACTCACGCGCACATCGTAATTGATCTCGGTTATCGTGTTACTGAGAGTTAATTATCTTAGTGTTCGTCAATTTGTAACGTTATTATTATGTCAATATGCTAGCATGATTGAATGTGGGATAAAACCAATTAATTAATGTTTGTTGTTGCTATGATAGTAATCCAAGATTATCACAATTGTGTAATTAATTTAACGACTCGCTTTATTATTCTGATCTCAGGTGATAATTTTCTTCAGTTCATATCATGTTTTTTGTCGTTGGGTACTAATATTAATCATGTAGAGGTACTTTGGAGATGTCATATTTTTTTAGCGTAGTTAAAATTTCGAGAAGGTATTTATATTTCAGTCAGCAAATCTGTAGTAATGTGTTTTTTAATACCTTTTTCAGTTTCTGCTTAGTGTGGTCTTCCTGGTGGCAGTACTCCTCGGTGCAGCGGAGGGGTGAGTCACCATCCTAATTATTATCTCGGCAGTGCTAGCACAAATGGCCATGACGTCGAGTGACGAGTCTACCTGTCCTGAAAGAAATAAAAAATGATCGCTATTGCCTAACCTTAACAATTCTCAATAAATAAATTAGTTACGAGTGTCATGACAATATGTAACATAATTTATACGTTTACTATTACAAAAATTGACTTACATTAGTAAGACTTATACCTACATAATCTAAGGTATAAGATTATATTTTGAACCATGTTATAAGCAAATTATTCAATTCGATTATATATTCCAAGGTGATTTTTTATCATGGCTTAATGCCTTCACAGTAATAAAATTGTTGTGATGATAACTGGCAACGACTTTGATTTTTTTTCTGGAAAATAAATGTGAATGCTGGTATTGCTGGTAGCTGCTTAATTCCCGCGACGATATTGTCACATCCCAAACACAGAGTCTTGCGTTACTCTACAATGATCCTTGTAAAATATTTTCCAATAATTATAAAGTCACAATTCCCAACTATTGCAGAATAATTTCTAACTATCTATCTCTAACGATATAACTGATTTACAGCAATATGTCACGACAACACTATCACGGCTCCGTTTTTAACATTTACTTTATTTTTTAAACGAAACACATTAAAACAGGTATGCGGGCTTAAAATGTGCGAAACCAATAGAAACGCAATAAGAAAACTAATCGCAGTGGTAACATGCGACAAATACTTTGGTATATAATCTTACATTAAAATTTAAACTTTCACTCGTACCTACAATAAATTTCATGAAAAATATATTCATTTTTTACTAATTGCATTGGAATAAGGTGCACAATTGTATACATAACAATTCAACCGTATTACATACCATTCAACAATACGTCATATTCGCGTATCGGTAATCCAAAAATGGTAAATCGTTTGTGCAATTACTGGCCACGCCTTCCGTAGCCGGAAACCTGTGTAAATGGCATGCGCGCGGACTGCACGAGCATATTACCCGCTGAAGTGTGACGGGACCGTACACTTGTTATGCTAACGATATTCAACCTTATTATATTAGTAAAAGATGTGAAAATGAATAGTAATTTCAAAAAGTCGCGTGGCCGAAGTAAATATTTACAATTTCGCGCGTGAAGACATTTATTACATAAATTCGAGAAGTTTCTGTAACACACGTAACGTCTACAATTGTTTTTCTTCTATGTAAAAACAGAAAGATAATTTCTACGGCCTTAATAGTTACATGACTAAGTTTTCACTGTTGTGATTGCATTTAGTATGAGTACGAAAAAAATGTGTATTGTGTGAATGTTTTACCACATTGTTAGTGGAGCTTAGTCTTGGTGAGCCACCTCGCGGCGCAGACTTAAATAAAAACGATTGGTTTAGAACAATGCTGAAGGGAAACTTGTACACACTTTTTTTATTTTATGTACTAGCACATTATTCAATTTTCGCGACCAGTTAATTATGTAGCAGTATTGCTGTGGGGTAATTTAAAATAATATGTATTCCAGATCTTTAGCCTTCTTCGGCATTACCTACCGAACATGGCGAGTGTTTGATATAAGTACGTAGATATAATATCCAACTAAGTATGGAATGGGTGACCCGAAAGTAACGCAAGATGTCAATGTAAAGAAAACCTCTTTTGAAAAAATACACTACAAAAAAACGTTAAATTTTTGTCAACATTAGTCTTTTAAAACTTATTTTATTAAATTAGTAGGTAGTCGACAAGGCATAGACATGACATGACTGACTGTATCGTAAATGTCAAAGTATTGTTAGATAAGATGGGGATCTTCTTACTTTTTATTTATACTACCCTCATACTTCAATTAAGAAAATACTACCAATAAGCCAAACAGTGATCTCAGTCTATACTCGTGGTCATGAGACCACGAGATACAGTCACTTCGCTCTTGTGCCACGGACGGAGTTATGCTAGAGCCGCTAATCACTACGTACAAAATACGAATTAAACTACGAATAAATAAAACATGGAAGCCGCACGCCATACTAAATTGTCTCTCAAAAAACGGTCCTGAATTTTAGTTGACAAATGTCAGCCCCTCTTCAATGCATCACGGCAAAGAATTTCAATGTCAACCAATAAAAACATAAACCGCCATTTAAAAATAGTTGTAATTGGTCCATCAAAGTTTCGATTGGCTTTATTCTATAGACATTTGTCAAAGATGTTGCGCCAAAATATGCGCGGTGTTAAGAAAAGCGCTATGTCCTGCCCATCTTGGCACAATTAAACAATTTTATTGTTTCTGGGGGCATTTTAGATCTGGCGTTAGACGTCCATGTTATATATGGTCGCAGGGATTAAATTATGTGATGATATTTTTACTATGCACAAAAAACCGAAAATTTCCCTATTAACTAACCAATGATTGAACTATGTTCGCAGACGCAACAAAAAAGTGGTAATCCACGTGCCGTACAAAGTGAAGAAGATAAAACACACGCACACGGTGTACAAGACGATACACCACCACCACACGCACCACGACCACCTGGACCCGCTGCTGGTGCACTCGCCGTCGGAGGAGCACGAGCACTTCCACCACATGCTGCTGCATGATGATGGCCAGCACAGCCAGCCGGTGCCCAGCATCGGCATCCCGGAGTTCCTCCCCGACGTGCCCCTTGACCTGCCGGATGATCACGACTTACCCCTGCTGCCTAATCGACACATCATACCGCTTTATAGAAGGAACTAGGTAAGCCACGTTCATCTATGAAATGGAATACGATACACTCTGCGTGAAGATTGTGTAACAATCTTTTTAATTATCTGATAAAGCAACATATTATTTCATTTCTAAAAGTTGCTATATTTTACTCGACAAGCAACAAATTTGCTAGGATAATTGGTATCTAAAGTTTACGTCTGATCTTAGATCAGTTATGATATTAATTATGAACAATATATAACAGCGCTTAACTAAATAGAAATATTTGATTCAGCATATTCATCCTTAGTTGTTTTATTTCGTTAACCGCTTCCTAACCTCCAAGTAAGGTCAAGCGGGGCAAATACAACTGAGAGGTAATTTCAACATTTTCAACTAATGGCATTTTAAGAACTTTTGGATGATGCCTAGATCATTCTTTGATTTATTTCAAAAGCAACTCAATACAATAGTAGTCTTTTTACAAATTAAGAGTAGGTAATTTCAATTAGTCGGAATTACCTCATTTGTTGCATTTGTCCCGCTTGACCTTACCCTTTTTGCTCTTAAAATACTATGTTTACCTAAACCAAGAAACCTGATTCAGGATTTTAGTAAAATGTAACTCCCACGCTATTGATTTATTTTGTATCAAGAAAATACACACAAAACAAAACAGTTTACCACAGAAAATATGTATACACTTTTAGGTAGGTAAGACAATTAAAGTTGATGGGCTTTTTGAACACAGTTAAGGGATGTAACGAAAACAAGATAATTTCAAATGGTTAAATCGTGTTGATGTGGTTAGGAAACTATAATTATTGAACCCTTTTTTGTTGCTACTGCATTTCCAATATTCACAATATTGCTTCATCGAAACCTCGTCCATACTGTCTTTTCCAGAGACGCTAATTTTTTTTTTCTGGGCGGCAGGAGGATAAAATTTTTTTGACCAAGTTAAGCCGATTCTATGTCTCTTACCCTTACGGTCTGTTTCACAATCCCCCGATAATAATTATGACTTTCCTTCATAATATCATAATATTTGGCTGAATGTACAATTACTAATAATGCGCCGTAATGACAAACTTATCCTACCAGAGCCGATTCTCGATATTTACAAAAAAGGCCCATATTACCGTGCAATCAAAATATATAATAAGTTGCCCTTCGAAATAAAAACAATTATAAAATACCTTTATTCACTGATAAACTTAAGTCCATCCTAATAAAAAAACCTATTATACCATAGAAAAATATACAGGGTATAAGTCTAATATGGGCGAAGCTCTTAATGGGTATTAGTTTATGACATAATAAGTACATTCAAATAACTTTTACTTAAAATAAGAGCAACAAAATTTTCCATACAAAATAATTTGGCGCGCAATGTACAGCCACATACGCGTGTTAAACACTCGTTGACAGCTAATTTAAAAAGCAGATGACATAACTGCCATATCAACAATAACAAATGTTCGTACCTACATTGCTGCGACGATAATCTTAAAAAAATTCGGTGGGGTCATAATTAAGAGTAATTTTGAAAAAACCTTGTAATCCATGATCACACCAATGAATCCCATGCCTGGTTTAATTGTTCGCCCGTATTAGATTTACACACTGTATGCAGGATCACATAAAAATTAAATTTAGATTATAACATGTCAAATTGTCAAACATTGCCATACGCTAGCAGGCTGCCATGTGGTTCTATTTGTTTAGTATTAACACCTATTGTATGTACCATGGTTTGCAATAAACGATTATTATTATTACTATATGACCTAACTTGTGCTTCTATTTTCAGGAAAATATGACAGACGATAAAAAGAAGTCTATGCAGGAAGAACCAGAAGCCATACCTTAAGTTATTTTTTTCTGTCGGTGCTTTAAAACAATTTGAAAACATAACATTGACGTGTTAATTATTAATTTCAATCGAGTTAAATTATAAGTTAGATATTAGTAATATTACCTAAAATTACTATATAACACATTTATACAAAATTTTATTTTAAGAAATATTTTTGGAAAGTAGAATATGTACCTATCTTAAAATATACTTAGGTATTAGTAATGTGTACAAAATGTGTATTATGAATTGAACATGTTAATTAATTGTTTAAAGATAAGATAAAATTATGACATGCTTTAAATTGACCTTCCTTTTACCAAAGACTTGAAGACTTATCATTTATTGCAATTCCTACTATTTTTGTTACTCAGTTGAGAGTTGTTTTTTGTTATTTGTAATTAATATTAAAATATAAAATTAAGCTGTACAAGATTAGAAAATTGTATATCAATAAACAGATACAAATGTAATGTAATGAACTGTTTTTCTTTCTTGTTTTTTGTATATTCGTATTCATTTCGCATTTTCAATTTAATTTAGTTGAACATTACTAATTGATACTGTAATGTTAGAACAAACAATAACATGAAACATTAGCTTAGTTTAACATAATTACTTCAACTACAATATAAACAAGTAATTATTTATTTGATATATGCTATGCGAAATCAAATTAATATAAGTACCTATTGATTGCGAATTTCAATATATTCCATGACTGAATTATAACATTTACATAACTACGTACTAGATCTTTATTTGTAGTATAAGTCAGCATCAAAAATAACTTTCATTAATTGAATAAATAAATATTGGCCTAGTGAAGTTTTACACATAATTCACATAAGATTGCAAAGCACCATGTAAAGCAGCATATTTTAAATCATTATTTTGAATCGAACTACATATTATAAACTGCATTGACATTGTCATATATATACGAAAAAAATAATAACTTTGGGACGTTTCCAAATAATCAAAACAAAATAAACAAAAATCAGGATAGCATCAATTGTGTTGCGAAAGTTAATATGGTATACCTTGTCAAACAACCATCGGCAGTAGTAAAAGGGGACAAATTTAAAAGGTATGGGTTCATACGATTGTTTGCTTACATAAAATTTTAATTGTCGTCCTTTTTCAGTAAATAAAGTTGCTAACAAAATTAAACTTCGTAACGCAATAACAATGATTATGACGATAAATTTTGTTTTCATGAAAGGCCTTTAATAAAGCTTTTTGGCAATCAACCCTTTTTAGGGTTCCGTAGCCAAAATGGCAAAAACGGAACCCTTATAGGTCACCATGTCCGTCTGTCCGTCTGTCCGCAGCATAAATCAGTGGTCGTTAATACTAGAAATAATAATTTAGTACAGGTATACCTACGTAATTAAACTAATTAATCATGCCAACAAAGTGGTAGGTACAATGAAAACTAAAAAAAAATTTTTTTCAGGTACCTCCCCAACTAGTAAAGTGAGGATGATTTTTTTATAGTAAACCTTTTTCTAAAGTCAATATTTTCGGAGATAATCACTCCAGAAGAAAAAAAATTGTGTCCCCCTCCTCTAACTTTTGATTCGTAGGTCCAAAAATATGAAAAAAATCATAAATAGTGCGCTTATTTTCGAACATAATCGGGCCAGCCGTTTTTGAATAACTACGGAACCCTACACTGAGCATGGCCCGACATGTTCTTGGCCGGTTTTTAAGTTGTTTCCTATGAAAGCTTTTAGTTTATTTTGATTTTGCTTTGCTACGTTATAAATTAGAAACGATTTATGCCCACATACGACACTGTACGGCCTAGTACTTAAAAAAACTTATTTTTTTTATCGATTTGCCAACAAAGCACATCATATTTTTGTTTGCAAAATTCGGTTTCATACCTCTCTTTGAATGTTAGTAAAGTTTCACTGGCATTACAGGAGGAGTGTCTTTTCAAAAGGACTTATTTCCACTTTCAACTTTTTTTAACTATGAATGTAGTTTTGCTAAAAGTAGAGAAATACATGTATTTTTTGAATTTCAAGTTCTAATAAGCCTCTTCTTGTCCTCCAAAATGTTAAAATATCAAAGTCCGTATCAAAAGGGTCTATTTTTCCCCTATACTAAGAAAATGATACGAGCTTTTAAAAGTGTATATTTTATTATAATAACTTATTATTAAGTCCTTTTGTAGAATTTGTAAAATTTCCTTGAAAAATTGCTTGTGTATTATTGGATAAGCTCACAGGACTACAACAAAACGGCTTAATTCTAAAAGTTTCGCATCAAAAGGGCTTAATTCTGAAAATGTATGGTATATTAACTTAATTAAGTTGATAAAGCAATATATTTAGTGGCATAACATTTCTATCAACTCATTTAAGTACCAAGTAAATCAAAAACACAGAAATAATATCGAAGTGAAAACCGTGGATTTGTGTTTTTCTCAGTTTCCCAAAAGAAGTTACAACTGGAAATAAGCCCTTTTGAAAAGACACTCCTCAGGTATTTTGCTATAAAACGTCGACGTTTGACCATTTTATCTACTTTTGATGCTGACTAGTACATCGACATTCTTCTTTGCAGTAGGGTATTTAGCCTTTTGAACGCCAAGAACCACTCACAAGCGGTCATGTACCCTACCACGCCAGCAGCCACTAAAGTGGTAATTGAGTGTTCTGTCAAAGTATCTGTATTGCTGGCAGATTTCTTTTGGTAGTTTATTACTTTTATTAGTAGAGATATTGGCGTGTCGGGTACTTTTTGATGTGAGAGGGAAGGCGTTTAAAATGTTAAGACAAAACTTCTACTGAACAACACAAGAACGACTTTTCGTCCTGCCCCTTAAAGAAAATCATTTCAAGAAATGATTTTCCGCTGGAGTAGAATGTTCTACCCCAGGGGACACGACGTGCACTAGCAAATGTTAATTAAATCTTGTTGAATTTATTGATTAATAATTAAAGTTATCTGTGAAATATAACGTGTTGCGTTTCTTTTTTCCCTTCCTTTCCCAATTTATAGTTCAATCTGCCGAATGCCTACGTGTTGCTATCACTATGACCTTCAATATTAATTGAAAGTGAAGGTTAAAGGTGATTGAGACAGAAAGGTAAATAATTATATAGGATGTTTCCGTAAAAGATCCATGTAGGTAGGTGTGTATTTACATAGGATATATGAGAATTCGCGTGCAAAATATACTGTGAGCCAAATGAACGATAAATACCTCGGTAAGTACGTTACGTGACGAAATCGTCCACCTTTCATCTGATGGAACAAGAACAAATCGTCCTATTAGTGCAAATTTGGCAGCATCAATTTTATTAACGTACGCTTTTGTACCGTTTAGCGTAGAAACTTTAGGTTGATGGGGCCCCGGCGTACGCAAATTGTTTGCTGAGATCGCGAAACGTCTGGTTGACAAACTAAAGGCCGAAAAGCTGGTGACTTCCTTGCACAACGCATCAGTATTGCGATACAGCGAGGAAATGCCGCCAGCATCTTCGGTACAATGCTACAAGGGCTAATCTTAGATATAACTAGGTTAGGATTTAATCTATGTACATGAATTATAATTTGAAATTAAATTTAAAAAGAAAATGTTTGTCATGAATCATGATAATAAAATTCATTATCGAATAACACAATTCGTGCACAGGTATTTACACTAATGGGACGAAATCACCAATTGCAAACAATCCTTTGAAACATGTAATACATATTTACGAACTTTCCACCACTAATTTACCCGCTTATGATTATGACATTCATTGTTTGATTCTCTCTTTTATTATCTTTTGTATTTTTTTTGCTTAAGAACTAACATATCTTCGATCACGATTCTCTAAAGATAATGTCCAACAGTGCCATCTAATACTTACAAGACATTTCCACCCTTTTTTTCAGGGATGAAATTTCCCAAAATTCTGAAAGATCTTTTCTGCTTGTAATAAATAATAGCACTACAAAGTTTAAAATCTCTATTTAAATAGAGACTTTGCACCGTACATAATATCTATGTAAAGACAATAATGTAAGCTCAACACAAAGTTAACCCTAAACTTTTCGTGCGTTCTAGCCTCATTGCGGCTGTGTAGATCAAAAAAATCTGTCTTTTAAAAATATTGAAAAAGTGGGTCAAAAAGTATGTATCTCATAAGAGTTATAAGATACACTGCCAAGTTAAGAAAGTACTTATTGTAACCTTATCACTATCAGAATATTTACGTATACAGAACCAACATTCTTCTGAAAAATGTTACTTATTACGTACATAGTAAGGTATTTTTTATCCCCTAATTGTCGTAAAATTTTGTAGAAGTATCTTTTTCATGCATAGGAAATGCATTGCTTAAATTAAATACTTAATATATAAAACGTGACACACCGTTCCTAAATCGATCACCGAAACAAACTTCTTTAGGATATAAATATCTTAAGAATTAGCTACAAATGGCGGTTAAAGCTTAAAGCGTGCTCTTTCTCTCATACCATATTATTATTATTATTAAGAGCCTGTACTGTCCCACTGCAGGGCAAAGGCCTCCCTCAAATTTTTCCACGTATCCCTATCCCTTGAAGTCTCCCACCAATCCTTGTCAAAGAGGTCAAGCTCATCACGCCATCTCTGGCGCGGTCTACCGCGACGCCTTACAAGTTGTGGCACCCAATGTGTGGTTAACTTAGCCCACAGGTTATCCGGCATCCGACAGACATGTCCCGCCCAGTCCCATTTAAGCTTGGCGGCAGTTCATACCATATATCGTAAGTATAAAACTAAGACAACAGCGGTCAAGAAAAAATGATGCCAGACGTGCAGTTACTTTTTTCCTATTAAATACTTATGTATATTACGAGTATTATGTAAAATAACTTATTTTTAGTTCTGCATTCACATGTCCTACTTTGGCTAAATTAGTTTTGCTTTCATCAGAACAATGATTACGGAAGAACTACTATGTAACGGAAGTGGATAATAATTATGTAGTAGATGTAATAAAAATAGAAGTACTTAATTTTTACCAGGAAACTAACAAGAAATATTTTGTGCTGAATGAAAATAACCCCATACTCTAGTTTGGTTAGGTATTTAAAAAAAGGTCTTCAGGTCAATGCATTTAAAAATCCATACTAGGCACTTAATTAATCAAAACAAATGTAAATCACTGTATTTCCTTGTTATATTATGTATATTTGCTAAAACTTATCTTCTACTCGTAGTTTTCAATAAAAAGATACTGCGAGTATGTTTACCTTTTTTTAAATACCCAACGAAACAGAGTATAGCAGGGTATTTCTCAGAGCGTTAACGGACATCTCATTCATCTGGTCACGTTTTTTTGGAAGTGGCTGAATGATTTGAGGTTGGTTTTGGTTGTCTAATAGAGAAACGGGTGCTGTATCTGACGACCGAAAATGGCACCAAAAGATGCAGCCGCTTCCAAAAAAACGTGACCAGATGAATGAGATGTCCGTTTACGCTCTGAGAAATGCCCACCAGCCCTCTAAAAAATTTTACCTACAACACAGGGTGATTTCGGGGTCACAATCCCGAATAACAAAACGACACACAAATGTTCATGTTAAAATTAACCACCAAAACATGAAAATATGCATGTCATATAGGATTTTTGTAAAAAGCCTCGACACTCAACTAAGTTAACAGTACGGGGCCGGAAAATTGTTTTACCTTGACTCATGTAATGGTCCCAAAGGAAAAAAAACTATCTGTATTACATGATTTAAACATAATTTAATTTGTGGACAAAATTTATCACAAGTATAGGTACCTACTGCATTTAAAAATAGTATATACTTTATGTTATTTCATACATTAGTTTTTACTTATATATTTTGATCAATATCGTGAGATAATTGCTTAATATAAACCCTAAGAACTAATTACAAGGTAAGCTCAATTCACGCTATTAAGTAGGTACTTACCTATATAGTTATTTTGAGGGTGCAAAAGTATTCATATACGACAAATCTGATGATAAATGATGAAATCATCAATCGAAATGATGATGTTGATGGTATCTAAAGAATAGTTTTACTAATCAGTGTCGACATAGCACATGATAATTGATAACTGATAATCACTAGATAATATAAAATAAAATATTTTAAAAATAAAAATAAAACCGCCTTCAAAAATTCGCCCGAACTAAAAAGTTAAAAATAATTTTGGTTCCTACTTCTTAGGATTTCCTACCCAAACCTTTAAACCATTTACCCTATTCATTGAAATAAAACATTATGGCTAGGTACCCTACAGATTTCTTAGAAGTCGGTGCCAAGCCGAATACGTTCATAGGTATATACCTATATTTATTTAGATAGAGCTTTGTAACTTACTGTCACTCCGATTACGCTTTTATCAACATAATGGTCTGCCTCAGTCACTTTCATGAAAGCATAACCGGAGTGACAGTAAGTTACAAAGCTCTATCAAATACATATAAGTACTCGCAAAGTGAACATATTTGGCTTGGCACCGACTTCTAAGAAATCTGTAGGGTACCTAGCCATAATGTTTTATTTCAATGAATAGGGTAAATGGTTTAAAGGTTTGGGTAGGAAATCCTAAGAAGTAGGAACCAAAATTATTTTTAACTTTTTAGTTCGGGCGAATTTTTGAAGGCGGTTTTATTTTTATTTTTAAAATATTTTATTTTTTGCTTTTTAGTAGTGTAAATATAAAATCGGTATTCAGTATGCTCTAAATACTTATAATTAGAATGTACTGCACTGTAGTAGGCCATAAAACCTGAACTGGCGAACTTATATGAATACAAAAACAATTTCAAAGGTAACAGACTTAGCATGCCAATATTATTTAAAGAATCACTAACCGCTAACCGACATGTCATAACTACTAAGCAAACACTTGAATAGATCTCGAAAATGTATGACATTTGTTATATACAAAGAATGATCCTCCAACCCCTAATCGTTAAGGAGTTATTCCTTTCATCATCAGCTCACCAACATGAGACTATGACCACCTAAAGGCAAATACTCGAATAGCCTCCAAAATATATGAAATATGTTATATTTAAAGAATTATTCCCCAACTCCTAATCTCCAAGGAGTTGTACCTTACATCATCAGCTCATCAACATGAAAGGATGACCACCTAAAGGCAAATACTCAAATAGCTTCCAAAATACACGAAATATGTGATACTTAAAGAATTATCCCCCAACTCCTAATTGCTAAAGAGTTGTACCTTCCATCATCAGATCACCAACTTAAGATGTTCATGACTAGATGCAAATACTTGATTAGTCTTCGAAAATAAATGAAAAATGTCATGTGTGCCTACAACATTTGAAGAGTTCCCTCGATTTCTCCAGGATCCCATCATCAGATCTGGATTCGGTGACAATGGGACCAACTAGAAGGTATACCCTTTCAAACAAAAAAAGAATAT